>JAJKFI010000075.1:419871-454923 GCA_029204185.1 Lerista edwardsae | reverse complement strand
TCTCTCTCTCTCTCTCTCTCTCTCTCTCTCTCTCTCTCTCTCTCTCTCTCTCTCTGCCAATATGGCACAATATTGTCGTCCAGCTCTCTGCCCCACTGGACCCTTGTTTGGTGATGTTCGGTTTGTGTATTTATCCTGCCAATAAAGAGATGACGATGATGATGATGACGATGATGTTCTGTTTAGAACTTGATTGTCTCTGCTCAGTTCCCTTTCTCTTCACGGCAGAAATAGAATAGCTTTTTCTTACAGATGTTATGCAAGAGATTTTCTTGCCCTTGGTCTAGACCAGTGATGGCGAACCTATGACACACGTGTCAAAGGTGACACGCCACAACATTTGGCGTCCACCAATAACTGACAAAAACTGAGTTTGTTTTACTCATTTTTCATTTTTGTAATTATTTGATGTTTATATAAATGAATATAAATAATTCTCTTCTGTTTGGGAAGGGGGGTTGACACACCAGCAAAGTCAAATTAAGCATTTTCCGAAGTTTTGGCACGCTAAGCCCAAAAGGTTCGCCATCACTGGTCTAGACCACTCTAGTCCCTGATTTTCTCCGCTAAAGTCAGCTCCACTTACCCAGCTAACAGGATTGTCAAGGACACAGGTGTGATTCACTAGAGGTTTCCACCAGCTGTCTTCTGCCCACCCATCACTGCTAGTGGGTGGGGAAAGAAGGAAGAGGCACAATACATTCATGGCAGCTCACTTGTCCACCCCTCTTGCATGCTGGTTGGCTGGCTGGCCAGTCAGCCAACCTGTCTGCCCACGTCACACCATGGCAGGTGCAGCCTGCCCGCATGGTGCTCGCCCACAACCCACCTGTTGCTGGAACAGGTGTGCAGCCCTGTTGTTGCATGCATGCATGCATCCTGGAGGGGCAGAGCACATTGTGTGGTTTTTCAAGCCCAGAAGTGTGGAACTTCCAGTTGAATTTACAGGGACTATGCAAACAAAGGAGTGTCTTTGTTTGCACAGTTCCTATAAATAAAAATGGAAGTCCTGCACTTCTGGGCTTGCAGAAACCATGTGAGAAATATGAGAAGGGGCTTTCCTTCCCCCAGCATGCTTCAGCAGATGGGCTGTTGGCGGCGACCTCGGCCAGGTTGGTAGGTACATAGCAGGGATGTGCTCCAGTCGCTGAGCTCGAGTCACAAGTTGAGTCTTGAGTCAGCAAACCTATGACTCAACTCAACTTGCGAGTCATAGCACGTGCCATCGCAGCTCAACTTGCAGAAATTTTGAGTCATTTTGACTCAAGTCCTGAGTCATTTTGAGAAACGAGTCAAATCTTTGAGCCAAAAAACCCACCCTTAAGCCTTCCTCCTCCCCTCAATTCCAGCCCAGTTTTCTGGAACCTCCCACCCTCCTCCCACCACATCTGCTGTTGCCATTGGTCTGGTGTGTCTGGTGTGGCAGAATTGCCCTACCGTAGTTCTTAGAAAAATGCTTCCACAGCTACTTCAGTGTGATCCTGCGAGCACTTATAAACCAATGGTTTTCAGCTGCTCAAAGCCCGTGGATTGTAAGTGTTTGAGTGATCCCAGCAGTGGGGCACTTTTAAAGGACTCTAGTTGGGCAGTTCTGCCTCACCTGACATACCCTTGCCACACATCTCTGGGTCCGAGTCAGTGCATATGTGACTCGATTTAACACGAGTCACAAAAAAACCCAGCATTTTCATAACTCAAGTTGAGTCGTGATGACTCAAGTGCCCATCCCTCACACGTAGGCTTTTGGAGACGGGTTGCAAATGTAGGTGGGTCCCAGCTCTTGACAAGTTGAAGACTCCTACTCTAGAAGCATGCAACCCGGCTTCACATAGCTAGGAGTCAGGGGGTTCTTGGTAAATGAGGTGCTGATTATGTAATTGGAGAACCCAATACACACTTTTAGACTTAAACTTCCATTCAACCTTACTTACAGGTTGACATATTTTTGTAAAATCATAGGGCACTTTCTAGTCAATGTTAATATAATCCCCACTAGCCCTTTTCAGTGCCCCATGAGAGCCGTATGTAAGCATGGGCTTGCAGTAGTTAAGAGTCAAGAACCCTAAGGCAAGGCCCCAGGGGAGGGGTGCAGGGGATACATCATAGTAAAGAAGAGGAAGTGAATACTAAAAGAGGAGAGCCACAAATTTCCTGGGATCTCAGCTGGCCTCATTGGGAGCAAGAGATGGAGGCCAGATCGACTGAGCCGGTAGGCCTGGGCTCTGCAGCTAGAAGCCTAGAAGACCTGAGCTCCAGAGACGTCCTTGGTGTCACCACCCTCCTGTTTTGCACCTCCGCACCACATTCTGTCAGCCCCACTGCTGCCCTGCACTGTTTTGCTCCTCCTCTTTGGGAAAGGACCCAAAAGAAACTTGGAGCCCCCTGATAAAATACCCCTTGAAGCAGTGGTGTCATCTACTCTCGCGGAGACGGAACGCTGGGCGGGACTTACGTTTGATTGGCTGCCTGCCCGTTCGCTTCCACCGTCCTTCCTGCTCGCCCAGGCACCCAGCGCGCCCCCCACCTGTCCCCTCCGCGTCCATCACAGAGCTGGGTGAGCAGCGGTGGGGTGCGGTGACCGAGGGCAGCCCGTGTGGCGGGGGGAAGGCGGCGGAACCGCACAGACCAGGCTGCCAATCAAATGTACATCCCGCCCAGCATTCCATCTCCGCGAGAGTAGATGACACCACTGCCTTGGAGGCCCTGCTATAACGAATGAGGATCAAGGTTCGGAACCGGCTTAAAACGTGTAGAGTTTATTGCTCAGGTTCCTTTTCTTCATATAGAAATGAGCAGACATTATTCTTCCTTCTAGAATTGTCCATGGCTTGGAGGTTGGTATAGGACAGGTCTTGGAATGGGCTAACGAGCCTGTCATTAACCCAGAGCATTTTGAAATCCTGGCCTGCATCAAGGAATGGACGCGCCACCATTTTCATTTTGACTCTGTCAACGTTTTCGCATTGACTCTGGCTGCAACAGTCCGTTTCACTTGTTTGTTTTTCATTTTAAAGTAATATCTTGGTTTGTTATCCCTGCACTGCCACGGAGATCACATGAGGTTAATTAAAACAGAAGTCATGCTGTGTTTGTGTGTGGAACACAATATCAGCTTGTGTTTTCCTTTACTCCTTTGCATGCAAAAAAAATCTATGTGCTTGCAACACTAAACAGCCTGCCATTTGGAATAGTATCAATTTGTCTTTTTGTTAGAAGGAGCATTTACTCGAGATAGAGATCAATGTTTACCTGTGTATTCTGGATGTATCCTATCTCTGACACAGATTGAATTATTAAAAAAAAATATATTATCTGATTGAGCAACTGACTATAGAATTAAATGCAAATGTTATGAACATCTCAGGAGGTGAACTTGTAAATAATTAGCCAGCAATAACAGCTGTTGAGTAGGGAAGGTTATGCAGAGGTGCTTGGGCTGAATTCTGGAAGTATTCCTGAGAGTTTAGATTGTATTCAGAATCTGAATGGGGCTTGCTGAATGTTCAGTGCTTGCAAAATGCTATTTCCTCTCCAGCTACGACAGCTCGATTTTCTTTATGCCACTGCGACACACTGCCAATTTGCTGAAATGTGGAGAAAACCAGGATCACTAGCGCATTCAAACTAACACACTTGAACGCTTCACCATGTGGATTTAGTTTAAGAGCGCAATCCTAACCTGGAGTGAGGCAGGCACAGTTAGGCTAGCAAAGTTTGGTGTACAAGGGCCACTGTAAAGTGCATTTGGACAACTCTCGGAGTCTGGGGGGATGGCGCATGTCTGTGTGCTGGTCTCTCTGACTCCGAGGGTGGTCCAAACATACTTTTTGGTGTCCCTTATGCTGGCCAAACTTTGCTGGCTTGCTTGTGCCCGCCTAACTCCAGGTTAGGCTTGCACCCTTAGTTTAAGTGACCATTATAGTGTCATAGAGAAGATGACCTGATCTGAGTGGGGAGTGGATGGGTGCATGTGAACAGCTCACTGTGGCACAGCAACTGCTAGGGCGAGAGAGGGAGAGAAAGAGGGACGTTAAAGTACCCTCAGCATAGTGATGTCCATATTATGGCTACTGGCCCAGTGGCCCAGCTAAGGGGAGCAGGAGGGGTACATTGCCCCAGGTACCATATCTTGAGGGGGGGGCAACCTATACCCCCAATGGCGAACCCAAGACAAACAAAGCAACCTTCTGAGGCTCAGGGAGGCCGAATGAGGGGTGTTAGAACCAGAACCAGAACTGCTCAGATTGTGTTGGGGGCAGGGTGATGTCACTGTGTCCTTAGCACTGCCACCCCACTCCCTGTGCTGCCCAACCACACACCCGCAGCATCCGGAATCGCTCTGTTTAGGAGCGTTCTGGACGTGAGGGAGGGAGGGAGGGTGGGAGAAAAGGAGGATCCTGCCGTAAACTGCCCTTTATACACCTCTGGTTAAAACTGTTTGCGCCAGGTGCCTCAGCAATACCACTGTACTGGCCTGTAGCTGACAAACCTATTGATTTAAGGCACAATCCTAACCAACTTGCCAGACTGACACAGCTGCGCCAATGGGGCATGTGCTGCATCCTGCAGTGGAGTAGTAGTCACGGAGGCTTCCTCAAGGTCAGGGAATATTTGTTTCAGCACCTCGGAGCTGCATTGCCCTTACCCCAGTGCTGGAAAGTTGGTTAGGATTGTGCCCTGACTCATCTACAACTTGCAGTCCCATTGATACTGTAAACTGTTCAGGGTCTTTCTCCACCAGGCAACAAGGTGATGATGTGCAAAGCCCTTCAGGGGTTTAGTCGTCGCTTTCTTGGTATCCTGCGCTTATTAAACAGATCCTGCGGAGGAGTTGGGGGAGGCTGGCTTCCACCCTGCCAAGCAACACACCCACGGAGCCGGGCCAACTGGGAGGGAATGTCCCGAGTTTGCTAGCCGCACCCTGGTTGTCTCCCTGGGCTGTAGCCACCACCCACTCTGCCTCACCGGTTTGGTGACAAGTCACCATTTGGCCTCGTCAGCAGAACGAGTCGGGCGACATGGTGTGGCACGTGGCTGTTCTTCGGATGTGGTGAGCTTGGGCTGTCACCCCTGGGTGGAATGCCTCTCCAGGCCTGTCATAGCCGCTTCCTGTCAATGGCAGGACAACGGGAAGGATGGGAGCACGGAGGAATGGCAGGACGATTAGGGATTGGCAGGCCCACGTCCATGTCACTGACTCGCAAGGGCTTCTTTTCCCCATTGGTGGCACACTTCCTGATCTCCCAATATATAATCATGGGTGCATGGAAATAAATGCTGTAAGACTGGCTGTACACAATGTGATGGTGTTCACGGAACAAAAAAAAAAGAGCTGCTGTACCTTTTTCAAAAAGCGACAGTAACAGATAGGCAACTTGTTAAGTGGCATTATTTGTTCTGGCGTTTTTACTGTTGCTGTTGTTAGTAATATGCTGCACACTCAAAAGTGTTCAAGGTGTTTATAAAGACACAATCGTAAAGGGACCGCAGAACAGAAATAGCAGCAATTAACTAACTCAAACTTATAGTAGCAACCAGTAGTGTCATTCGCAAACGAGCTGCCGGAACGCGAGGCGGGACTTACCGCTTGATTGACAGGCAGTCCATGACGCGTCGCTGCCTGCCCGCCCGCCGCAGGAGCTCCCTCTGGGTGGCGCGCCCCTCTGTGTCTCGCCTAGGCACCCAGCACGCCCCCCAGGCAAGTGGGCACCCCTTCCGAAGCCAGGGGTGCCCACGCAGCGGTCGGGCAGGCAGCGACGCGTCACGAACGGGCAGGCGGTAAGTCCCGCCTCGCGTTCCGGCAGCTCGTTTGTGAATGACACTACTGGTAGCAACCCAATCCTGTGTAGCTCCCCAATGTGATGTCCGCTGCATCCTGCAGGACATGTTGGTTGGTCTCCACCCCTTGAGGGAAGGGAGTATTTGTTCCCTTCCCCTGGGGTAAGACCCCTGCTGTCCTAATGGGTCAACACAGACCTGCACTAGCAATATCACAGCACAAGTCTACTTGGACTTGTGAAGGTGCATCTGGCCCGGGAAGGGGGTTAGGATTAGCAGGCACCACTGCTGCCAAACCCACATCTGCCCTCCTCCCCATACCATCTCCTCCTTGTTATGCCTCCCATTCCACCCTTCCTCACCTCCCTCCAACTCTGCTATGCAGTACTTGGCCCATCACTGCATGAACCCAACTGCTCACTGCTTTGAGGACCAGCTAAGCCATGCTGTCTGGCACGTAACATTTGTAACAGCTGAGAAGCACATTACACCACCAGAACATGCATGGCCAGCCTTAAGCCCATGTGACCAATGTCGTCACATTGGGCCCCGCACTTTGGGGGGGGGGGCACGCACCAGAGCAGCGAGCATATTATCTACCACAGCAGCTGGGATCTCTATGGGCTGTAGTCAGTGGGGTGAGCAGAACAGCTTTACCTTGGGCCCTCCCACCTGCCCCTGCCTCCAAACTGCCCAAAATGGGCCTCCTGGAAGAAGTTGGTGGTGACATCATCATGTCACCACCAACTATTTCCAGGTGCCACATGTGGCACCACAAATGCTTTCCTTGGTGAGTGTGGCCCCTGTGGTGAGGGTGGGGGACAACAGGAATGCCCCACATTGGGCCCTAATGCTCCTAGAGCTGGCCCTGAGAACATGTATTCCAATGGTGTAACTGGGAGATAGAATTGGTCCATAAGGCCCTATACACACACCATTGTCTACCATGAGACTTCCCACTGAGTAATGCAAATGATTGCACTGTAAGAGAGCCCTCCAGATACAAAAGCAAAGTCTTGTGCTGAATTTGTTAGCAATCCTGTTATAAACGGCATGGAAGAGGTTGAACATATTCCGGTTTTGAATGAATGATTGCCTGGTGTGGAGCCAATGTTTAGTGCTGTCTTGTAGATTGTGACAGCTGATAGCTAAAACAATACAGCCAATTACGTTAGCATCATGGGCACCTCTTGGAAATGGTTTGTGCTGCAATTATTGATGAATGACACAGCCCAGGTCTAGGGCTGGCCCACCTGTCAGGACAACTGAAGCAGTTGCCTCAGGCAGCATATGGGGGGGGGCAGCCATCTCCATAGGCCCGCTCATCTGCATTCAGCCTCCAGCTCAGAGGCCTAGTTCGCTGCCCCTGTGCCCAGAGGCGGAGGAAGGGTATAGCCCGGGGTGGCGTGAGCCATGGGCGCCGGAAGCGGCGGGGCGCCATTGCGTGGAGTCCGCGGTGTCACCCCCATGCTGTTTGGCCCTCCCGCCCTCCCTGGCGTCCATTCCGCTCCAAAACGGAGCTATTCCGGGCACAGGGAGGTGTGGCTGGGTGATGCACGGGGGTGGGGCGACGTGATGGGGGCGCAGTTTCGTCACCCTGCCATGGGCGCACTCGGGGCTCCATTCGTCCCTGCCAGTGCCCATAGCAATTCCCAGAGCCAGGGGCACTGGTGGCTTAACAAGCCTTTCTCCCGTGGGGGCTTCCCTTCGAAGGAGAAGTTGTGGCCTGCACAAAGCCACAAGCACCTCTTCTATTCCGTAACTAGGACAGAGCCTGAGGGGCAGTCAGGCACCCCTCTTGGGCCTAGTCTTGGCCTAGCCACGCCTCAGCCTGTGTGTTTTCGTTACTCTTGAGTAGCTTTGGTATAGGAGTTTGAGGTGGGAAATCTCAACATCCAGGCAGTTTCATTTTAGACATGCATTTATTGATTTTAAAGATTTATATACTGCCTTTCCCATGTTCAAGGTGGTGTATGACAAAAAAAAATACAATCAGAAAAGCATCTACATAAAAACCTTTGAAAGCAATTTAAAATTACGACGTTCAATGATATGGAAAAAAACATTTTTTTAAAAAAAAACAGCAATAACATAAAAACAATGGCAGTGTGTGTGTGTGTGTGTGTGTGTGTGTGTGTGTGTGTGTGTGTGTGAGAGAGAGAGAGAGAGAGAGAGAGAGAGAGAGAGAGAGAGTACAGTATTTTAAAAAATCAACATCAGCCCTGGGACAATTTAATTTCTAAGCCTACTTTTCATTTTGTTTTGTTTTTTTCGGGCAAAAATTGAATTAAGAAACCAACGTCTGTACACTTTCGACGATCTGCATTTCAAATGCTTTTTAAAAGTGGATTTAGAAATACTCATTTTCATATGCATGTTTGGAACGTTCCTTTTCCCAGTTATGTTCATGTGGGCTTGAGTCCAAGAGGGTGCCCTGGAATCCAATGGTAATGTTATAGGTTTTGTGCGCTCAACCCTGTTTCTCAGGACTTGTATTACAAACGTCAACCGGCTAAACCATCCTAAGTTGCTACAAGGAATCCTGGGGAAAATGCCTAGAATTATCTAACAGAGAAATGACTGGCTACTCTCAAGCCTTCCTGGAACCCACTTGACTTATAAGGCCTTAAACCTGTGTATTGGGGTACAACAGCCTGTACACATCTAGCTGTGAAATCTAGCTAGGAGAAGAAGAAAAAAAAGCATTCCGTACATCCTCAGAGGCTATAGCTTCTTTATTATTATTGTTTCACACCTGGCTTTGAAAACAGGTTTCAAGGCTCAGCTCTGCTCATTTTCTCTGAAGTTGGGTTGGACAGTCAGATTGCCTTTAGCAACAAGCAGAGGTGCACAGAACTCTGTGTTCTTTAAAACGAAAAAAGAAAAAGAAAAAACTACCCAAACTCCCAGCAAGGATTTAAATGTAAGTCAGTCAATTCTCCCTCCTCCCCCTTCCCTTCTTGTTCTCTCTCCCTCTCATTTTTAGTTGGCAGCCTCCCTTGTAGTAAAATAGGCTGCTGTCTCCACAATGTCTGCCCACCCGCCGGCACAGGGATCCTGTTTGCACGCAGCCCTAAAAAGAGAAAGTCAAGCAGAACCTGTGTGAAGTTACTACTGGGGTTAACTCTTCATAGTCCAAGCTGTTCTCCTCCTGGAACCAGAGTGGAGGGTCTTTTCCTACCACAAGAAAAGAGCCATGGACCCAGTCTGGTTTTCTTGTTTTGTTTTTTTCACTACATGATCCAAGTGAATCATACATACATCACACTTCGTGTTCCTTTGTGCCGCCGCCTCCATGCACATGAGTAAAGGGCCATGTGGACTCCGAGGTCACAATTAGTTGGTGGGGTTTCAATACGCAGCAGCAGCAGCAGCCTCCAGAAATGGGTAGATTTCAACTAGGAACATAGGAACAGCCGCGCTGGATCAGACCAAGGCCCATCTAGTCCAGCTTCCTGTGTCCCACAGAGGCCACTGGCGCAGCTAATGAAAGGGTAGCCCAGTGCAGAGGGCAAAATGATGCCCTGGAAGTGACGTCACAACAGGAAGTGACATCACAGTTGTATTTTTATTTTCTTCTTCTTTTTGCCATAACTTTTGATAGACTGAAGCTATGACACTCCAATTTGCTTCATGGCATTCCGCATTAAATTCCACATCGAATGGTATATAACATGATGGTTTTATTCATACATACCAAGATTTTTAAAATTTTGGCCACTAGTGTCAAGCTCAGCTTGTTGCCTCCCAAAGTTTGTTGCCCAGTGCAATTGCACTCCCTGCACTTCTTTAGCTACACCCCTGACAGTGCCCCACCAGATGCCTCAGGGAGCACACAAGGCACAAGCTACTTGCATCCTGCTGCCACTCCCTGCTTTCTGAGTAACCTATTACCTTCATGCTCCTACCCCACCCCAAGTGAAATAAGGGGTGCTTGGCTTGTGCCTGATCTGCAAGCACTCAACTTTGGCAGATGGGGGATTTAAAACCATGAGGAGAATGGCAAAATCTCATTCCCAGGTAGCACTGGCAGAAGGCATTGGGCTGGCCAGCTCGGGAAGACAGGAAAGTGGTCTCTAGTAGTGGGAGCAAATTTGGCTGACAAATTTGGTGCACCCATTCTAGTATGAAGAAAGGCATAGCAAAAGCTCTGCAAGCACAATCTCCTAGGAGTGAGAGTGGGCCTGTGCAACTTTACAGGGATTTATTGTTTCATAAGGATACAGTAAACGTATAGCCTACCTCAGAGCGCAATCCTAACCTGGAGTTGGGCAGGCACGTTTAGGCCAGCAAGGTTTGGCCAGCACAAGGGCACCGTGGAGTGCATTTCGACCACTTGGGTCAGGGAGGATGGCGCATGTCTGTGTGCTGGCCTCTCTGACTCCAAGAGTGGTCCAAACATACTCTATGGTGTCCCTTGTGCTGGCCAAACGTTGCTGGCCTAACTGTGCCGGCCTAACTCCAGGTTAGGATTGCACCCTCAGTTAGGTAAGTTAGAGACCCTTCTAGCTCCATAGCGGTGGAGTCAGCACCATGCTGGATTTTGTCCAGAACAAGCCTAATAATTAGGGTTACCAGATACAAACTGGGACAGAGTGTCTATATCTTTAACCACTGTATAGAACAGGGAATTTGGGTAGGTGCAGCTCAACATGGAAGGGTTTAAAAAGCTGCACTTGCCAAAATGTCCTCTTCTATACAATGGTTTAAAGTATAGGCACTCTGTGTATACAGACGTGTGCCATCGTCCCTGACTCCAAGAGTGGTCCAAACACCACTTTGAGGGACCGCCTCCTCCCATATAACCCTACCCGTGCTCTGAGGTCCTCTGGGGGGGCCCTTTTGACTGTGCCGCCACCAGGAGAGGTGAGAGGGGTGGCGGCCAGCAGGAGAGCCTTCTCGGCGGTGGCACCCCAACTTTGGAATACCCTCCCCTTAGAGTTAAGAACTGCTCCCTCGTTGGCGGTATTTCGGCGGGGACTGAAGACCTTTTTGTTTAAGCAGGCGTTTAGTTACTGACAGGCTGGCTGGTCTTTGTCTTTGTCTTTGTATTCTTTTTATAATCCATGGGATGACCGTTGTATTTTTATATTGTACTTTTATATTGTTTTAATTTACTGTTTTTAATTGGATGTTTTTTATTTCTGTTTTTAATCTGTTTTGTAATGCTGCCTTGAATGCCTTTTTAGGCAGAAAGGCGGGGTAAAAATTTAATAAATAAAATAAATAAATAAATAAAAACACGCTTTACAGTGTCCCTTGTGCTGGCTAAACTTTGCTGGCCTAACTGTGCTGGCCCAACTCCAGGTTAGGATTGTGCTCTCAGGCCCGTTTCTTTGCCACGTGTCCTCTGAGGCACTCTGAATGCTGCACAAGGGGTTGATGGTGATCTGGGTCTGCTCTGCTTAGTTTCAGAGGAAGAACCTATCCATGCACCTTCAGAACATGCTGTTTTTAGCAATGGCAAGCAGTCCCTGTGTCCCTGATAGGCTTGCTGCTGATTTCCCATCTAGACACTGGCCTGCGAGACCAGAATGGAAGATCTGCAGCAAGCCAATCAGGAAGAAAGGGGCTGCACTCCTGTGCCGGAGGATCAAAGAGAGAGTGTTCTGAGAGTGCATAATCAAGCTTAGCTGCAGAGGCAGAACCTGTATATATACATCTTCAGCACATTCTTTATTTGGAGAATCGGAGTGTGGGTCTCCTTGTCCCTGATTGGCTAGCTGCTCATCTCCCAGCCCAACTTAGGTTTACAGGTAGAACCTGTCTAAGTACCTTCAGAACATTGTTTGACCCTGAAGAGCAAAGAATGCTGGCGGGAGGCCTGCTTATTCCTGAATGGCTCCCTAGTAGGAGTTCTGATGGGACCATTTCTCACGTCCATTACTCATCCTATCAAATTCAATTTGATTATTGTCACAGTATTCTGGAAGTGTCATATCCAACATGGGGGAACATGCGGTAGGGGCAGAGAACACACTGTGTATGCTGAAGCTCTCAGGTGCAATTCTCATCCTCTAACAGAGAGACAGAATGGAGTAGTGGTTTGGGAGTTAGACATAAGATCTGAAAGATTCAGTTTCTAGTCCCTGCTCAGCCACAAATCTTCCTGGGTGAGTCTTGGCCTCACCTACCTTACAAGGTTGTTGTGAGGACACAAGGAGGGAGGAACAATGTGCACTACCCTAAGCTCCTTGGAGGAAGCGCAGTAGAAGAATGTGAATAAGGATGAGGTCAGTGATGTCATCCGGGCATGCCAGGAACCGGAATGCCCGGATGATTGGCAGCCCTCCGCCCCTATGGCGGAGGCCAGCCACGCCTCCCTGCGCCTGGAATCGCTCCATTTCAGAGTGATTCGGACGCATGGGAGGGAGGGCGGGCCCAGAAACAGTGCGCCTGTCCTTGGGAGAGGCGGCACGGCCCGGGCCCATCCGCGGAACTAGTGAAATGGCGTACCGGCCCATTCCGCCAGGATGACACCGCTGGATGAGGTGCTGGAAACAACTCTGCTTGAGACCTTGCAAGGGCTGACAGTCCTCCGTGGACTAGATGTTCTCAGATTAGACTAATCCTAGATGGACTAATGGTCTAACCAAGGCAGCTTCATCTTTCTTTCCTCATAGGGCGATTGTGACACTTTTCTTCAGTCAGGGCTGCTCCACTCCAGAAGTGGTTCAGATGTCGGAGCTAATCTTTGGCACATGTGATCAGGAAGAAGAGTTCCTCTGGGCATACGTAGAGTAACTAGAGAGCTTCCTCAGAGATCCGGGATCAGGAAGAGGCAGGGATTCCAGGCCAGTCTTGAAACCTCAGCACCTCTTCTCTTAGACATGGATTTCACGACTGGCCTTCCATCCTTTTGCCCTGTTCCCAATCCAGGTCCACCCAGGTGGATAAACAACCCTATAGCTGCCTTCTGCAAGGAGCATTCACGGGAGATGACAGGCAACAGCAGTGCCGTGGAGCAAGGAGTGCCTCCTGAGTCACAACCCATGACCTCCCCCCCCAGGGGGAGGCGCAGGAGGACAAACATGAGGCGCTCACCACCCCCAGATGTTTGCCGGTTTGTTTATGGTGTGTCAGCCTTGCTGATGTCAAAACACCCTTTCTTCTGGCAAGGCCGCGAGGACTTTCATCGACTCAGAAGTACAATGCCGCCTTCTCCTACATTCAGGATAATTGGGGACGAGATCCAGCCTCTATTGCTTGACACGCTGCCCTCTGTGTCTCAATACCATTATCCATTATTGGGTTATCACAGGGCAGTATTAGCCATTAGGCTGACTATTGCTGAGACCCAGGGGCCCCAAAGGGATTAGGGCAGCGTCGTCATCCGCAAATGAGCTCCCGGAACGCTGGGAGGGACTTACGCGGGGCTTCGCCGTGATTGGCTGCCCGCCCGTTTCGTTCTGCGGCTGCCCTGGCCTTGAGGGGTGCCTGCTTGCCGGGGGAGACAGGTGGGGGGGGCGCCAGGTGCCTGGGCAAGCAGAGGGAGGCCGCGCCAACCGGGGGCAGTCCCCCCTTGAGGCCAGGGCAGCCGTGGAACAAAATAGGCGGGCTACCAATCACACGAAAGTCCCGCCCCCACCCCTCCCAGTGTTCCGGTAGTTCATTTGCGGATGACGACGCTGGATTAGGGGCCTTTCAATTTGGCACTGTTGCCTGTGCCCTAACCCTGCCCTGATGTTGGAGCACAAGGCCAGAGTTGGGCCCTGTTGCTCCCAGCAGACGGCCGTGAGCATTCCACCCCGCCCCCCCAGAGGACCAAACCACAGCAATGTGGGGCTCCTCCGAGGGGCTGGCCCTGATGCATGGGGGCAGGCGGAGTGGATGTCGCAGGGGGCCAAGGGTATTCAGTGCGCTGGGGCTGAGCAGCACCTGTGCACTGGACCACACCTCCCTGAGGCAGGTGGCACAACACCGACACACTCCTTCTTCCTCCCTGGCGGGCCTGGGCTCCCCGCTGCGCCAGCTGGACCTGTGGCATGAGTCGCCTGCTGGCTTGGGTGTCAGGGGAAGACGGAGGAGGAGCAGAGAGACACACGTGAGGAGAGGCGCTGTAACAAGGGACGGTAACAAGGGCTAGGGGGATGCCCTCCTTTTCCTGAAGAATTTCGGATGGGGCTAAAAATACCTGAAAGCCTAGAGGCCCGCCATGGAGAAGAGCATAATTGAACATGAAGGGTTAAAATATGCCCCTGCCGGTCATACATAGGCTATCTATGAGATGCCATAGAACCCACTGGCCAAGCTTCCATGGATTCCATGGGGCACACACCCTTCCAGCATCTACCTGAGCTGCTGTTATGGATCTGGGATCGATCATAGTACGTGGACAATCCAGCAGCTCCTGTGATAGGAAAGCAACATTGATTTGACTAAGAGGAAAACACTGTTTGTATGCCAAGCAGAATTTATTAGGGCTCACCCCCCAGAATACCTGACGTTCTGCTACTTTTCTCTGAGCATGTGCAGAGTACATTCCCCTAATGGCTGAGGAATCACAGCCTGCCCCACACATTAGATGATGGGAAAAGAAGCTGGGAAAAGGGTTCCCGGTTCACAATTTGGCTTCCAGCTGGGTTTGTGCTCCAGTTCTTTAAGTTATAGCCCAATCCTGAGCTGCCCAGCTCCCATAGGAGCAGCAGTGTCAAAATGGCTGCTGCTGCTTCCTGTGGATGTTTGTCCCCTTCCCCCATATAAAGTCTCCGTCCCCACAACGGTACTACTACACTCTCTGTCAGCTTTTTTTGCTGGCAGAGACTAGAACAACCCCATGTCAGGCTGCCCAGCTCGATGTGGGGGATACGATTCGGTGGTGGATGCTACCGCTGGTCCCACCCCCTGAGGGCCAGCTCCTCCCCGCCCCCACCTAGTTCTGCCCCTCCTCACCACCCCCTGCCCTGATGGGCCTTACTGCTGGCCGACGCTGCTGGAGTGCCGGCCAGCCATACTGCCTGCTCCGAGTTCGAGACATAAGAACATAAGAAGAGCCCTGCTGGATCAGGCCAAAAGCCTATCAAGTCCAGCTTCCTGTATCTCACAGTGGCCCACCAGGTGCCTCAGGGAGCACACAAGACAACAAGATGCCTGCATCCTGTTGCCACTCCCTTGCACCTGGCATTCTGAAGTAACGACACCCGCAGATAGAGCCCTTAGGATTGGGCTCTGTGTCACTACATCAGGCTGGAAGTATTAGGTTATCTAGACATGGAAGGTAGACGGCTTTGGATTTTATCCTGATTTGGTGTGCCATTTCAGAATGCCATATTTAGGGCGCAACCCTCAACTCGACATAGCGCAGACGTGGGGGTGATGACCGGCACCCTGCGTTGGCGCTAGAGCACTTGGGCTGACGCTAGGAGTAGTGTTGGCCCGAGAGTGCTGGCAGAGAGCTGTCCTGGCATCAGCCGAACTCAGCTGGCACAAGGGCAGTTCTGGGAAGAGGGAGGGCAGGCAGGCAGGAGGAACTGGGCAGGGGTGGGCTGGCCAGTGGGCTGTGCGACCCCAATTCAGGCCACGCGGCTTCCTCAGACCTACGCCCACAAAATCATAGTTGCAGATCCAAGGAACCCATAGGGGGGACTGAAGTCTCCCCTGGTGCAAGGGCACAAACATGCTCTTGTCCTGGAGATGCTTGAGCAGCATCCCAAGCTGCGCTAGATACAGCGCAGGCCCATTGGCCTGCCTGTTCCAGTGCAGCTTAGGATTGTGCTTTTATTTGTGTTGTTACATGATGTGTACCCCTGCCTTCCTCCCAGGAGCCTGAGCTACAGTTGAGTCTCACAACAAGCCTTTGTAGTTGGTTACCCGGAGGCATAATGACACAATGTGTTTGCTTGTGCTTTTTTCCCTTCCCCTTAATGCGGTCCTCTGCCTTCCTTTGTAACAGAGATTCAGCAGGGGCTGCTGTAAAAATCAGGCGGCGTAGTGATGGGTAAAGTCTGTGTGCTGCCTTTTAGACTATCATGTAAGTAGCAAAAGCATGGGAGCCCTGCCAGAAAAAAGCTGACAAACTGGCCACACAGGAAGCTTCATAGCCTAGGAGGAATTTGAACCCATATTACAACCAAGCCCAGTGCTCTAGCCACTACACCACACTACCTGTCTAGTTTCTGTATATTTTACAGAAAAAAAGTAAAACCCATGTATGCCTTTAGCCTGACTTTGTAGCTTTTACCATCCCTTTGGTGTGAGGTGAATGTCAGCTAGTTAAAATATTAAAACCATGCGGTAATTCAAGGGACCTGATCATCCTATTTTCTGTCCCAAAGCCGGATTTACTATATATATCTGCAATTCCTAATCCTACTGAACTCCGCCCATCAACCTATCCAAAACACAAACAGGAGGATGCTAACGGTGGCTCAGGCAAGTAAGCCAAGCTGCAAACTAAAAAGGGAGATTACATTAGATATGCTAAGATAAGGCACAGTGAAATCAGATGCTCAGTGTTTATGAAACTGGCGAGAGGAGGTTAGGATTTCCCAGCCTGGGACTCAAGTTTCCTCATCCTGTTTCTCCTTAACTTGCAATTTAGCTCAAATATTGTTCAATTAGCTTGATGAGTTTGGTTTCTCCAGCGAGCACATCATGCTAACTGAAGCTGAAATGTAACATTTTTGGGACAATGCTCAAATAAGCCCAATATGGGAAATCAGAAAGTGAGTTCTATGGAGGTAATGGACTTCATATCTCCAACCTATAATCTTTGCTTAAATGAGTCCATGGAAGTCATTGCAGAAATTTCATGGATGTCCAGGGGCTACATATTCTGGGCATATCTTATCTTTTGCCAATTGACGGGAACAGCCTTAGGCCAATGTGGCCAATGTCATCACATTGGACCCCATATTTCTTTTTTTTTGGGGGGGGGGCTATGTCTGCATAGTGAAGGGATTGGTTGCTGCCACATCTGAAATCTTTGTGGACTGTAAGTCAGCAGGCAAGTGGTACGGCTTCCCATTGGGCCCTCCTTCTGCATTAATCTACCAACTGCTCAAGGCTCTTGCTCCTCTTTATTTATTTATTTGACGAATTTATACCCCGCCTTTCCCATGCCGAAGCAAATGCCCAAGGCGGCACACATGCCACTTTATGCGGTTGGAGGCATTCCTAGGAGTCCCAGTGAGCACTGAACTCTGAACCAGAACAGAGATTGGGCAGTCAATAGACCTGTGCCAGGATTTAAGAGCTCCACTGAGTAATACTTTCAGTCGGAACAATGTTTATGCCACCTTGGAGCTGTCCCAGGTCCTGTAGATCCCAACCACTCTCCTTACTGCCTAGTAGCTATGACCTGCCTACATGCTATCCTACTCCCTACTAGCCTGTCACTTGATCCCACCTGCTTGCATGTTTAAATGTGCAGAATAAAGAAGCACAATGCATGCAGAAGCAATGTTGTGTAGTAGCTAATGTGTTGACCTCTGACAAGGGAGACCCAGATTCAAATTCCTGCTCAGCCACACAGCTCCATGGGTGATGGGCAACATCTCTCTGCTTAACCTACTTCATAGGGAAGTTGTGAGGATAAAATGGGGGTCAGAAGAAGATGCTCTCCCCCAAATTTCTTGGAGGAAAGGCAAGATATGCAGTGATTACAAAAAAACAAACATAATGCCAGGGAAGTCAGGTCAGGCTAAAATTCTTCTCCCACATGTGTTTGCTGGTTTAGAATTAATAGATGTCTTCAAAGTGCTCTCTTGTAGACCTCTGCTTCTCATTATCACAAATCTGTCAAGCATCCTGATTGTCAAGGAGGTTTTCCATGATTTCAGCGTAATATTTTTCTCTTGCAATGGCCCTTCTTTCAACCAGGCTTTCCTGTTCATCTGGATTTACTGCTTTCTTGTCAACTACCTGCTAGAGACCACTGTGATGCCCATCATGCTAACAGCAAAAGACCTTCTGACACTGTTCTCTGTCCTAAGGATCGTTCAGAGTTATGCCGCGTTTCAGAACGTAGCTCGTCTCCCATAGAACAGACGGCCTTCATTTTCTTGAGGGTTCGCTTTGCACCAGGAAACTGTCTTCTACTGATTCAACCCATTGGTCTATCTGGCTCAATATTGTCAACACTGACTGGTAGCAGCTCTCCAAGTTCTTTCCCAGGATTGACCTTATGAACATCTGTATGCAAGGTAGATGTCAGAGACGTCACTAAGGTTTGCGTCACCTGGTGTGAGAGCCCCCATGATGGATCTCCTCCTCCTCCCATTCCAGACCGTACAGAATATATTATGATATATGCACAGCCTAAATGCAGTGGCATCACTGTGGTTGATAAAATCTCCATTAACTTTATTTATTTATTTATTTTACTATGGAATAGTACAGGTCACCCAAGAAATCAATAACCAAGCGAAAACCAGTGGCCAACTTGATGACACTCACACAACTGAACAAGAGTTCTAGAACTGACTCTGATGCATGGAAATGAGAGCCAACTCATACAAACACCTTATTACTTCCCTGCTGTGTTATAATAGCACCTCATTGGTTCTTGGAACAATCAGCCTTACTGGTCAGTTTTGAATTAAGAAAATCCACTTTTTGTTACATAAGGCAGGTGTGTTTTCCTTTTCTGTTTATTTGGCTATCACATTTGATAGAATACAGATATTTCAGCGGCTTGTTTAACTGCATTCTGCATTAAATTACACATTGCATAATAAATAATATGATGGTATTACTCGAAAATACCAAGATTTCACTATTTTGGCCAGTAGTGGTATCACCCCACCCCATCCCATCCCATCCCACCCCGAGTGCATTTTCTGGTGTGGTTCACTCACCCCTGTTGATACTACTGTGTAAGATAGATGCAGAGGCAGATCTAAGGGAGGGCAAAGCTCTAAGTCTTGCAAGAAGCCTTACCTTGCAGTGGAAATCACTCCTCTCCTGCACCGTCTTAGCCAATCCTCACAGGGAAAAGCAACATCTTGGCGTTGCTTACTGGCTACAGCAGCAAGGGAGAGGAGGGATGTACATGACAGGGTAAGGCTTCTTGCAACACTTAGAGCTCTGCCCTCCCTGTAGATCCGCCTCTGGATAGATGCTCAGTCCCCAGGCCATGGTGCTTTTCCTGCAGATTGTTCCATGGCTGTTAGTTCTAAGCAAGGTATCAATGTGCAGAAGCACAAAATGTCAGATTATTAGATGTCGGGGACCCAGAGCCGGAGCAGTTTCTGATCACGCTTAGGGTGGGGCAGTGATGACAGATGTCACTGTGCCCTCCATGCAGCCTTGCCATGCCTCCTGCTTCTGGAATAGCTCCATTTTGGAGCGTAACAAAGACAGGGGAGGGTGGGAGGGCCCAGCTCTGCGCCACTTTCTTCCTTGGCACGACCAGCACCTTCGCCGGCGCCCATGACAACAGCTACACTGCACCCTATGGGCGTGACGCTTCTGTGGGGACCATCAGTTTAGAATGGCAATCTCCATTGTAATTGTGCCCTGCTTGTGAGTTGCTAAGGATAATCTGGCTGGCCTCTGTGAAATAAAGAGCAATGAACCAAAGAAACCTTTGATCAGATCCATCAAAGGAACTTTCCTGTTCCTATGTGCCTTTTCAGATTTCTTGTTGGTATCGCTTCAGTTTATTTGCTCCACCTCCTTTTTCCTTAGGGAGAGGAGAGATAGCTCAGTGGTAGAGCAACTGTTTTGCATGCACAAGGTCTCAGGTTCAATCCCTGGCAGCTCCAGATAGGGCTGGGAAAGACCCCTGTCTGAAACCCTGGAGAAGTGCTGGAAGGCTCGGTGACTGGCCTCAATGGTGCATCTGCTCATTTCAATGACTCTTCCGGCTGTTGAGCTTCCTGCTTTGCTATGTGGGAGGTGTAGGTGGCTGAAGGCCTTCCTGTCCCCAAAAGCCTCACACACCCATCACAAGCTGTGCCTATGTGGGTGGAGTTGTTTGTAGTCAGTATACCTCCCATCCAGCTGCAGATGGCAACATCAGTTCCTGTCTGCTGAGTGGAGGGGGAGCAATATTTGGCCAAAGATAACAGGTTAAATTGCTGTTGCACACTTGTCAAATGGAATAACCTTGTATCCTGTCTTGATCTCCCTAGCAGAGGCAGGTCTAAGGGAGGGCAAATCTCTTAAGTTTTGCAAGAAGCCTTACCTTGCAGTGGAAATCACTCCTCTCCTGCACCATTTTAGCCAACCCTCACAGGAAAAAGCAACATCTTGGCGTTGCTTACTGGCTACAGCAGCAAGGGAGAGGAGGGATTTACATGACAGGGTAAGGCTTTTTGCAACACTTAGAGCTTTGCCCTCCCTGTAGATCCGCCTCTGCTCCCTAGAGCAGTGGTCCCCAAATTGTGTGCCACGGGACATCCCACAGGGAATATCACAGGGAAGCCATGGGATATCCCAGATGGCTTCTGGTTCTTCCAGGCGCTGCCATCATAGATCATGTGAGATCTTGCACAATTCTTGTGAAATCTCACACCCCCAAGATTTTTAACCCATAAAACACACCCCTAGTGAAAATATGTAGTGAGATCATGTTTCCTTCTCTTCTACTCTGGAAATCTTTGTGTCGAAGGAAAAGGGCTATCAAAACCAGGCCAGGTAGATGTCTGTCTATTCAGGTCATATTGCTACATGACTATTGGAAGCCAAAGCAAGCCAGGGGGCAATTTATATGACAGTGCTTGCACATGGTTGGTCTTGTAAAACAGGCTGGATTTTGGAATGTGGGAGAAGCATGTTCGGCCACTTCGCCTTCTGTGCAATGCACCCAAAAGCTAACCATCTACATCGTTAACGTATTTTTTTATGGGAGGGGGCATTGATGGTTGACAGTGCCCCACTATCAGAATGAATTGTAGGAGTGAATCCCCTTTTGGTAGATACAAAATAGCGACATTTGATTATGCATCTGTTTCTGATGTGTGTGGTCAAATCTTCCTTGCAACTTGGCGGAACGATACAGATGAGCAAACTACCATGGCAAGGGTGAGGGAGTTCACATAGAGGTGGTTTGGACATCCCTACGGGCTCACTGCTGCAAGAGTGGCAAGGCCCCAAAAAAGTCCTCCCCAGACTATCATCTTGGTTTAAGATGTCGTTGAAGTCGACATGGAGATTTGAGCTTGAGGAGCTGCATCACCAAAGTGAACTGAAACTGGGCAACTATGTGCCACTGATCAACCACATTTCAGCCAGATGGAGGCTCTGCGTGTGCCAGAGCAATCACATGATCATTTCTGCGTACGCTGAGTGACAGCCACTATCTACAGAGGCAGAGGTGAGAATCTGCTCCAGGATCCCTCACATTGCTATTTTGTAAATGTACCATTTGAAACCTTGACTTGCAAGTTCACCTCTTGCAAAGCTTAGGCTACCGAATTCAGGGCACGCACGCACGCAGAATGAGCAATGCAGACTTTTGTAGGCGTTAACGCAAGAGAAACATCCTGCAGCCCCAGAGCTCTAAAATCCAGCTGCAGCAATCTAAAAGAACATACAGACAGCCTAATTCTGTGAGATTCAAAATATTTTATTAACATTATGCAGCAAGTTCTGTTCACTACCAAAGCAGAAAGGAGGCTGGAGCGAAGCTCTCATGGCAACAAGATGCTCCTTTTCTTTTCCAAGCCAGGTTTAAAAAACAAAGAGAAATAAACTTTTAAAATTTGAAATAAGCTTTATACAAATCAGCCATATATACATTCCCCTCACCCTCTCTCCTTACCTATTATACAAGGCAACATAAATAGCAACCTTGACACTGTACAATACAAGAGAATGCTTATTACGATTGCAGCTCTTTTTAAAAAAAACACACAAACACACAGCACTGTCTCTTTAAAAAAATATCCAAGGTGGATTTTTGTTCTTTTTCTTTTCTTTAAAAAATAAGCTTTCCTCTTTCACAATAGCTTAACATGACATGAGTCGAGCAACATGTAGACAATGAGCATTTTTCAATTTTCCTTGTCCAAAAAAATAACTTAAATTATTCCCAAAGCATTTTAAATATTTTCCTAAATTTTTAAATAAACAGTTCTTTTCCCCCATCCAACCCCCTAAAAACCCTAAACAAAGGTCAAATTCTCAAGTGGTGTGGAACGAGCACGGATACCCAAAGAACGCAAACATCTGGATTCACGTGTCTGATGCAGACCTGAAGCAGCACTGACTGGAAACTGGAATAAGTACAGATTTTGCCAGGACAACATTTTCGATGTTTCTTTCGTTTCTGGAACCTTTGGTTTTCTATTTGCCCCCGATAAAAACCAATCTGGTGTAAACGTGGAGGAGCTCCTCATGATAACCGAGGTCAGTGTTTCCCTTCCTTTTCTGCCTCCAACTTTGGTACAAAAGAGAGCTACAGACAATTGATGGGGTCTGTAAAGGAAACCAGAATCTTTTTTTCCCCTTAGTGCTTCAACTCTCACCCCACGGTTTACACTGCCCTGAGTATGTGCCCTCCAAGAGTCAAATCGTTGCCCCTTTTCAACATGATCTAATGGTACTGAGGGCGCAATCCTAACCAACTTTCCAGCACTAACATAGCTGTGCCGATGGGGTATGTGCTGCATCCTGCAATGGAGAAGTAGTCACAGAGGCCTCCTCAAGGTAAGAGAATGTTTCTTCCCTTACCTTGCAGCTGCTTTGCCCTTAATCTGCTGCTGGAAAGTTGGTTAGGATTGCACTCTGAAATAAATACTTTTTCCTTTTCTTTCCCTGTTCGGACTTTTATCTTCAAATCTTTGCAGGTAGCAGCTGGCGTGGAATCGGAGGCAAATAACAGTTTGGGGAAGAGCCATTTTTATCAGGAAAACGGCACACGAGAATAATTCCCCCCACCCTGCACCACTCTAGCTGGATTGGGGCCACTGTGGCTGCATCTGTGTAAAAATCAAGATGTAGAGATTCCCAAGCGCGGGATTGAGAGCGCAATCCTAACCTGGAGTTAGGCCAGCACAGTTAGGCCAGTGAAGTTTGGCTGGGCACAAAGGACACCATAAAGCATGTTTGCACCACTCTCGGAGTCAGGGTGGGTGGTGCACGTCTGTGTGCTAGCCAAGAGTGGTCCTTTACACTTCTGCCAGCCAGACTGTGCCAGCCTAACTCCAGGTTAGGATTGCACCCTCAAAGAGATGTTAAATGTCAGATCCAGTTTGACCCTCAAGAATGGGTTTTTCTAATCTCCTATTAGAAATTGGAGTTGTCTAGGACTTCCGGTGTGAGCCCCTAATAGCCAACCACTAACATTAGAATTTATCCTTTCTGTGGTGCTCAGCTTTGTTCAGTGTAACCACAAGTTCTTTAATAGCACTACATTAATGAGATATACTGCCCTGTTCTGTATAACACATATACTTCTAAAAGCTGACTTAAATCCTCCTCAATCCTTATTCAAAAAGAAAAAAAAAGTTGGTGATGGAGCTTTTGGAATGCCCCCACCATGTCTTAAACTGTCCTTTAAATTCCTAACCAGACAGTGTTTGCCAAGGCTATTATGTAGGAATCGGGAGACAGATGGATTTCTCAGCTTGTTCCCTGATCTCTAACTGCATGGACGGGTTACGACACAAATCCGACACCCGTCAATGAATGACAGCTATTTATTTATAAAGGCCTGCTCATTCTTCTGGAGCAGTCCTCAAGAAGGTATCCCTCCGTGAACTACTTTGCTCGGGAAGGCTAGCAAGACAATAATATTAAAAACAAAGACAAGAGATGGAACAAGAAAACCAGTTGTGTCGACTTTCTTCTTGGAAGCTTGGAGTTGTGCAATGGGACTTTGGCTCATCTCCAGCCGAGCAGAAGACCTCCCAATCGTGTCTTCTACACATAGCTGACGGTGGTGAAGGGGAAGAAACTGCCCACAGATAAACCACACAGGAAGTCGAGGTTGATAACAGAGTCTGGGTGAAACCAATTTGGTTGATGTACAACAAGGACCGTGAACTCTCTTCCCCCTTCCCCACCTCTCCCTTTCTCCTATTTGTATGTGATCTCCCAAATGTCTTAGCTCTGCTGCAGTTCGGCGGTTGTTCCTGAGATGGGATGGAATGTACATGTCCTACGGAACACATCAAAGAGTTTTGACTTGTTGCTGTCTGCCTGTTTCTCCTTCTCTGTCTCCCTCGCTCCCTCATTCCTTTTTTCCTGCTCCACTGGTTTCATCAAGGAGGCAAAGGAGGTTAATATACCGCTCCGGGATTGGGAGGAGGCCCTGGAGACGGGTGATGCATAGAGCCAGGAGTGGGCGGAGGTCCTTGTTGTTGTATGTGAGGCCCGCTCAGGTTCTGATGGTGGTACCAGGAATTATGGTCCTCCAGGTAGCTTGGTGGGGAGTTATAGGAGAGTGGCTGGGGAAGCTGGTTCCTGTTGGTCGGGTTGTTGTGGGTGTTACTGTCCCAAAGGGTGGGAGAGGGTGGAGAATTGCAAGCCATGGAGTCACTGTTGTTGGGGCTGTGTTCCAAAGGCACCTCTCCGTTCTTGTACAACTTCTTGAACTTGGACCTTCGGTTCTGGAACCAGATTTTCACCTGGAAGAGAAAGGAAGAAACTGAAAATGTGGTTCCATGCTCTTGAGTAGGACTGTGCATCCTCTGTGCCAAGGATATTTTAAGCCTATGCCAGGCACTGAAAGGACAGACCAACTCAGGGCCAAATCCTACTCAACTTTCCAGTCCTGATGTAGCTATGCCAATGGAGTACGCACAGCATCCTGAGGTGAGAGGGTAGTTCCAGAGGCCTCCTCAAGGTAAAAGAATGTTTGTTCCCTTGCTTTGGGGCTGCACTGCAGCTGCGTGAGCACTGGAAAGTTGGATAGGATTGGGCCCACAGCTTCTTAGAATCCCAAAGAAGAGACTTAGTTTCTCTTCTTGAAATGCTTATGAAATACTAAGGTCACAATCTTTTTCAGGTTTTTTAAACCTGATAATATGAAACATTTTAGTAACCCACCTAAACAAACTAACAATCTTAACAGTCTTTTCTTTTTGCCCCAAGGGAATCCTTGCTCTTTCTTGTCCCAATGGCAGCTGAGTCCATGTTTTTTTTTGGGGGGGGGGTTGCTTTTTGAGTGGTATGAGGGATTCCTGTCAGAAAAAAATGGGGGCATTGGGTAGCCCCACTGTGTATCCTTCATGGCTAAGTGGGTTACAGCACAAGCCTATGCCTGTCTACTCAGAAGGAAGTTCCAGTGTGCTCAGTGGGGTTTACTCCCAGGAAAGTGGGCACAGGATTGCAGTCTTCCAATAGGACTATGCATACTTTTAGACAGGACATCTGAGAGGAATTTTATCAGGGAGTACAGAGTTTCTCTTGGGCCCCTTCCTGAAGGGGGAGTAAAATGTGGGGGATGGTGGCAATAGGGGCAGGTAGAATGGGGACAGGGTGGGCGATCGGGTGCAGAAAAGGGTGGGATAAGGGCCTTTGGCATGCAGGCACCCTTCTTTGGCACCAAGGCCCTCTTTTTTCCCCTGGGCCGAGGGATAATGTATCCACTGGACTCGCTCTTAGGAGTCCTGTTTTTGAACCACTGCCATGAAGAGGAACTGGAAACAGCTTCTAAGAGCCCCAGAGAGACCACACTTTACAAATCCACAACACTAAATAAAACCCCAGGAGACCAGCACCTCAAAGATTTCTAGAATAGACGCACAATTATCACTGAACCAAAGTTTCATCTGGCCTAAGTTCTCTGGCCTTCAGCCTCAGAATCTATTGTGTGGAAATATATCTGATATTCGCATTGAGAAATAATATCTGTTCTTTGGAACACGTGTCGAGTGAGCTTTCACATATACTGAGGGTGGGAGTAGAGATACATTTCCAGATCAGAGAGCAAATACATCTCTTTTTAAAAGAAATCAACTGTTTCAAAAAGGAAGAAGCCTTTCTTTCTAGGGTGGACAGTGGTGGTCAGAACAGCTCTCCTCTGGTTATGTTTTTATCAGCACACAGTTCAAGTGGAGCAGGTGTTTTCAAAAACATGGTGTACACCTGTCCCATTTGCACATGAAGGCCTCTCCCAGTCACATCTGACTGGGTTCTGAGGTGTTCTGAGAGGGAACACCTCAGAGCTCTGATGTGAGAAAATAGACTTCAGACTGCAGGTAGGAACTACATTTTGTAATGCTGTTCTATGTTTTTTTTAAAAAAACTCCCTGCAAATAAAAAAAAATAGCCCAACAGAGTATGTGATGGAATACAACATGTCTTTCAATGGTGTGCAATGCTTTTCCATGGAAGACCATTCAAAACCGATAGCCCTGCCAACAAAATGGTGCAGTCCATGATGTTGCTCCTAATCCTGTTAGATAGGAGCGCAATCTTTCTTTTAATACTTGCTCCTAATGCTGCTTCCCAAAGGCCCACAAAAAAAGCTCTTCTCACTTTCAGTGTGGTATTGTGGATAGTGTTAGACAAGAACTGGGAAGACCCAGGTTCAAATTGCCAGAAACCTTGTGGGTTGGTCATTATCTTTCAGCCCCACCTGCACGGAAGGATGGAGAATATGAGACGGGAACTATGTTCGTTTGAGCTTCTTGAACAAAAGGTGGAATGGAAAATGAAAGAAGAGTAATTGGATAAATGAATACCCCAGAGTCTACACTGAACAGATGACTACATTCCTTAATTTTCTAGAGGACCACCTCTAGAAAAATCTGTTTTGCCAACCCAGGATGTGGCCTTGTTTCAGGAGATCTTGCTGACAAGTTTGTTTGGCTGTGTTATGAGATTCTCTACGCCTGCCAGAGCTTTGGTGCTGTGGTGATGAAACTTAGGTTTGGGACAGATGCGTGGCCTGGCTCGACGGTTTGACACATCTCTCTGATTGCGCTTGAAGTTTGATGACTCCGTCTACACCCCATTTTGGAAAAACAGCGCAGAAGGAATGAAAGAAAGTGGGTGGTGGGTGGAGAAGGAAGAACAAAGGAACAAAGACTAGAGAGACACACACAGAGAAAGAGAGAGAGCACAAGTCTTTGTAGTCAAAACAAGGGAGGCAGAATAAAAAAGACTAGAAGGAAACTTGCATGCTTAATTTTGGAAGGAACGACATCTGTGGGCAGTGGCGGGGGGGGGGGAGAGATTGCTTCCATCTTTGGTGCCTTGTGTGAAACTAGCAATTGGCTATTCCAAATCATGCCATTTTCCAGTTGACTACATGGCCGCCATTAAATATTTGCTCCTTGTGAATTCATTACACATTGAAATGCTGGATTGTGGAGTCACAGAGGACCGAAGAGAGCATCTGAAGTCAGCCAAAGTTTGTCGAACTTCTTAGAGCGAGAGCTTGCATTAGCGCGCTCCTCAGAAAGAATTAGTATTAATTTATATAGATGTGTACTGAGATATGTGCACACATGTATATGTATGCTTTACAACCTGGCACTAATTAAGGAGCGTGCACATTTTGGAAGGGCCTGTTTGTTTCAGTTTGGCTAAAGGCCACAGGGCAAGATCCATGATGAAGTTCTTTTGGCAGGGGCCCCTGAAATGAACCACATGCGCAATGCTAGGACACTGCTGTTGAGAATGCTCCGCTTCATTCTGACGTAGAGGACTGAAACTGACATGGAGAGGGAGAAACTATGCTAATCTCTATATTCTTATTTTTTGGTGGAAAGATGGAAAGGGAATGGTAAACTGCAAGTATAAAAAGAATCATCAGGATAAACTGATAGGCTGGATGTTCCGATTCAAAGAGACGTTATTTTGAGATCCCTGACGGCTAAAGGAACAGCTCCCCCTCATGTCCAAAGAAAACGCAATGTTAGATTTTGTTTAAAAAGCTGCCTTTTGAAGGCACAGTTTCGAAGAGATGAGACTCCCAGTGGTGTAGGGGGTAGTTACATTTCAGAAAACGTTCTTTATTTCAGAGCACATTGGCGCTAAAAATCTTCCTCCAAAGACCTTGAAAGAAGCCAGATCGACTCATGAAGTCAAATGTATTGGAAAGAGTTCTGAAGTGAGTACATGGAATCTACCAATTCAGACTAGAGCAGAGGTACTGTTTTGTTTTGGATATTCTTCTATGTAAAGAATTTTTCTCCACATAGAAAACGAGAACAACAAGAAGCAGGCTATGCGGAACCTTTATCTCTAATGTGGCTATTTTCTTTTTGGCTACTTTCCTTTCTTTTTTTGCAGTAGGGAATATTCCAAAAAGAGTATGCTGTATTTCCCATTACATACAATCTACAGTGATACAGGTCATGCTATCACCTCAGAAATCTACCACCTCGTTTCTGCATATGTGGAGGCATCCAACCAGACACCTCACACCTTCTTAGTACAAACACTGCCCAGTCCTGTAAATCACAACCCAGACACTCCCAACCATAAGGCCATAGGACAGTGAGAGAAAAACAAAACATTTGGGGTGGGTAGAGGAGCTTGGATTTTTAACTATAGAGTTTAACTATAGAGCAGATGTTTCATTGTGTTCTATTGGGCTATATCACGAGGTGGAGTATTTAAGAATTATTAAATTCTTATTAAATATAAGGGACCAAAAGCCTTCCCGTTCTGTTCACTTACAGTGGAGTAGAAGCATCCAACCACCTGACCTCATCCCACCCACCGCCCACCCCAAGTCCCTCTATGCAATCCAGACCAACGAGTGAATCTTAGGGCGCAATCCTAACCTGGAGTTAGGCCAGCACGGATAGGCCAGAAAAATTTGGCTGGCATAAGGGCCACCGTAAGGCATGTTTGGACCACTCTCAGTGTCAGGGAGGATGGCGCACATCTGTGTGCTGGCCTCTTTGACTCTGAGAATGGTCCAAACATACTTTACTCTGTCCCTTGTTCAGGCCAAACTTTGTTGCCCCAACAGTGCCGGCTCAACTCCAGGTTAGGATTGCGCAGTTAGGGAAAGAACAGGGACATACACGAGGGGAAAAAGCCTGATGAGATGACTCTGGCAAGTGAGCCAAGCACTATACTGGAGATGGCAAAATCCCCCTACAGGCACTAGGCAGTCTGACCTGAGGGGAAATTCCTGCCTGGACGATCATAAGGCCCATCCGTGTTGGCATGAGCAAAACCCATCCTGTGCAGAAAAATGTCAAGATGACTCAGGCAAGCGAGCCCAGCGCTGCATTGTACAGGAAGGCAAAAATATCCTGGAGTCACTAGCCAAGCTGACTCTAGGAAACATTCCATCCTGACCATGTAGGGCTGGCAGCAGAAGCATGAGAAAAAACATATCCAGCTGATGATCCTGAGGTTATTTTACTGGGTGCCATGTTTCGTGATCTCAGGTGGCCACGGCCATGAGTTGACCACGGCAACATGCTTGGCCAGCAAAGCACCTGGGAGCACGCCAGTCTGCTGCCTTATTTAGCGCAAGCAATTTATTTAGATCAAGGCAATTAAGACAGGAGGCTTGTAAAAAACAAAAAGGAAAGCAAAGCCTGGCTGTTGACCTCAGTGTGTTTGGCCCGCGTTGCATTCCTTGCCTATTGAAGGCTCTCCTGCTGACCTGTTTAAGAAGGAAGTCCCTGTGCGCACGGGAGACAAAGCAGCAACATCTGAATCGCACTCGGAGTCGTGCTTGAAAGCCAAGGCAGAAATGGCTCAAGCAAACTCTACAACCCGAGAGGAGGTGGAGAAATTCCAAATTGATATTCTCCCAATTTAGGGTGTTTTAAAACCACATTTCCAGTTACATGCGCTGTTCTTTTTTTTTCTTTTTTCAAATGGGACATCCAATTGCATTTGGCACGTTAATGATTGCTTTTGATGAAAAAAAAAATCCCAACTGAGAGCGCAATCCTAACGTGGAGTTAGGCCGGCACAGTTAGGCCAGCAAAGTTGGGCCAGCACAAAGGCCACTGTAAACCGTGTTTGGACCAGTCTGTGCCAGTGTAACTCCAGGTTAGGATTGCGCTCTTAATCTTCCCAACTTTAAATGTTAAAAAAAACTTTGATTTTTTAAATATATGAAAAATCTCCTTTTAGCATAGTTCACAACTCAATTTGCTTTCCTCCAAAGAAGTGGTTATCTGCTCTGGCATCCCAACTGAGAAAAAGTCCTTTTCATGTAAAGTCTTGTACATGTAAAAAGGCCTGACTTTTGCCGCATGTTTTAACATGGGAAGCTGGTCTTAACATGATATAAGTGCACAAGACAAGCCCTGCCAGATCAGGCCACAGGCCTATCTGGTCCAGCATCCTGTTTCTCAAAGTGGACCACCAGGTGCCTCTTGAAAAACCCACAAGTAGGAGATTATTGAATTCATTGGGGTTTACTTCTGAGTAGAAATGCATAGGATTGTGCTGGAAGGCAAGCAGTCCTCTTGTGCCTCAGTTCCCCAGCAAATGGCAATAATTTATTTATTCATTATGTTTTTAAAAAATGTATGCTGCCCTTCTTTGATGGGAACCAAAAAATGACAAATATCAATAAAATCATAATAAATAATTCAAACCTAATCAATCAGCAATGAGACAAAAAATAAAATAGAATCAGGTGAGATCAGAGTTCAAATGTTAGTCGCTATCAAAAGGCTTCTCAGAAAGCCATGTTATAACAAGGTACTTAAAGACGTATAATGCCTGGCTTATAGAGGGATGGTCTTTTAAATGGTTTGGTGCCACCACTGAGAAGGCCCCTGGCATAATGGAAGAAGCATATAGCCTTCATGACTATTAAGCATTGCTGAAACCTAGCAAAGGCTTGTCACAGATGGCCAGACTTTGGGGCTCTCACACCACCCTGGAAAGCCTTTGAAAAGCAGGTTGTGCCAGGATGCAGTGGCACATGTGTGAACACATTCCTGGGACTGATGCACCACGGCAAAACAACAACACCCAAAGAGTCCACATATACTGCGGTTCACCGGGAATAGTCAGAAGGTTTGAATGCTGGGACTGACATCCAAATCCCGCCTCCTTGCAAAATGGGGAATGCTTCGTATCTGGTGCCTGGGGCTGATTTCTTTATTACGGTGATTATTTTTGTGATCGATTGCCATTCAAAGAAATGTTCCAAGTCCAATCTACCTGATAGCCCTTTCCCTCAATCTCATGTGCTTGTATGAAGACAGTGGTATTGATTGCTGAAACAAATACACTCTGCACATGCCCAGAAGTGCCTAGTTCTTGATTCTCACCTTCCAGGACTGAACCCTGCCATTGAAAAGATTTTCCAGGGTTCAGCCCCGGTTGGCAAAGCGAAAGAAGCTGTTTCAACCCCATTTCCGGGTTTGCACTGGGTAGAGAGAGGTCAGCCTTGCGTCTCCCGCTTTTCTCCACCTAGATACTGTGGCCTCGCTTCACAACCCGTGTTTGAAGTAAACAGCGGAAGTTGCATGACTGCTCTGATGGCCTCAAGCCTCTGCCTCCCCAAATTACAGTAGGAGTAACTGGGTCAAATGGTTTCTGAATCTTCGATGGAAGGAGACTGGGCAGAATTCGCCTTGCTTTATGTGAATGGGGTTGCTAACCCCTACATATTTTCTATGTATTTTATATATATGTCTATATATTTTCTTTGCTTTTGACTTCGCCTCCTGGGGTTCCAATTTATCAAACGTCATTTTCTGACTATTATCACAGATTGAAATGTACAGTTGGTACCTGGAGGCATTTCTTTTTCTCTCCGTTTTTGGGCTTTGTAGAAAGAAGGGCATTGCAGGGCAGAATGAGATCACCTTTCAGGAGGCTTCTGTAACAGTACTGTGAGTTTGCAGTTGATACGACATTGCACTGCAAACGAACCAAGAAACCCCTCCCCATCCTCACAAATGAAACGGTCAAAGAATCCATCCTAAATGTTTACTAGATATCAAGTTTCCTTGGAATAATCAGCCAAACGTACCCCCAAGAAAATGGGCTTGGGATTGAGAGACATTTTGAGAATTCAGTTTAGCTGTAAACAATCTTCCAGGGTTGGGGCTAATTAGACATGAATGGAATCCAGAGCACAATCCTAATCTGGAGTTAGTCCGGCACAGTTAGGCCAGCAAAGTTTGGCCGGCACATGGGACACCGCAAAGTAGGTTTGGACCACCCCTGGAGTGAAAGAGGCCAGCATACCTTCCTTCCAGTCTCCGAGAGTGGTCCAAATGCACTTTACAATGACGCTTGTGCCCGCCAAACTTTGTTGGCCTAACTGTGTTGGCCTAACTCCAGGTTAGGATTGCGCTCCCAATCCTATTGTGCTTGTTGCTGATCTGCAGGCAGTAGTTAATTTGGGGGGGGGGAAGGTGCCGGGGTTCAAAAATGATTCTCAGGTATAGAAAGCCTACCACCTAACCTCAGGCATTTTTGAACACACTGGAAAGTTAGTTGAAATTGGAAGGCATTCTGCACATGTTCAAAGATTTCCTTTTAAAGGTTCTAGAGGTGGAAAAATAGCAGGTGCTGGGGGACCTCCAATCAAATCAAGCCTTGTCTGTCAAGTTTAATCATGGGAAATCCAACGAAACTGTTGGATCAAAGTCTCAGCACTGGTTAAACCCAGATTTCATCTCTCATCTCCCCAAACTTGTTAAGCACCAGTTGACAATCTTGCTTAGTTCATCATTCCTCCTGCCCTGCCTCTGGTCTAAACAGGTTCTCCATGTCTCAAGGAACCTCAGAGCTATTTCATCCAAACCATTTTGAAGATGCCAATTCTCTACACTGTGCCACTGATCAAACACAGCTCCACAGTGACCCCCAGAAGGGCTATGAAATGACATCAAAGCTACATGTTGTCTGGCTGTCATCTCTAAGCAGGAACACTGCTTAGAGTGCCAAGCTGCCCATTTGTGCCAAGCTGCCCATACACTAAGGAAGGGGAAGAGGTTTCCTTGAACTAGGAACCTGGCTAAAGCCTGAGCTCAGGATTTTTCTAGGAGTCCCAGAGTGCAATCCTAAACAGGAGTAAGGCCAGCATAAACTAAGCCAGCAAAGTTTGGCAAGCACAAGGGCCACCATAAAGCATGTTTGGACTACTCTCGGGGTCAGGGAGGAAGGCTCATGATTGTGTGCTGGCTTCTCTGACTCAGAGAATGGTCCAAACATACTTTACAGTGTCCCTTGTGCTAGCCAAACTTTTCTGGCTTAGTTTATGCCAGCCTAACTCAGTTTAGGATTGCGCCCCCAGACAACCTGTCCTGTTTTGAGTTGTCCTTTAGGGCCAACCTAGGTGTAATCTGCAAATCAGATTATCTGCATTTTTTAAAAAGCACTAATAGCAGCCAAAGGGTGTCTGATGTAGATTCGGATCAAAATTTTGGTCCTCAGTACATCTACTGTTGTCAGCTGGCGTTTTAGTTCTGGGCTTTGATTTAGAGCACAATCCTAACTTGGAGTTAGGCCGGCATAGTTAGGCCAGCACAGTTTGGCAAGCCCAAGGGCCACCGTAAAGTGTGTGTGGACTACTCTTGGAGTCAGGGAGGATGGTGCACATCTGTGTGTTGGCCTCTCTGACGCCGAGAGTGGTCCAAACATACTTTATGGTATCCCTTGTGCCAGCCAAACTTTGCTGGCCTGATTGTGCCGGCCTAACTCCAGGTAGGGTTTGCGCCCTTAGTTTAATATTTCTAACATTCATTGTCTTGCTTTTAACAAAAAATATGCTGCACCCACCTTTGCCCAAGGAAAGGGATGCAACCAATTTTAAAATGACATTCTACCTCCACTCCGTTTTAGCTTTACAAGGCAAATCTAAGAACAGTAGAAATATTTACAGTCTGGTCCTGTCTATACTCCTTAAGTATGCCCTACTGACTTTGGAGGGACTTACACTCAGGAAAGCGTTCAGGATTACATCTGTGTAGCCAGTCTCCTGTGCATGGAAGCCTACCTGTGCAAGTAACCATGCACAGGACTGCAGCCTTGTGGCCCAGTGCTGATGCAGCCGCAATGCAGCCCTGAGGAAAAGGAACAAACATTCCCTTATCCGGAAAAGGCCTCCATAACTGCCCCCCTACTGCAGGATGCAGCGTATACCCCATTGGCACGGCTGCACCAGCCCTGGAAGGTTGGATAAGATTTGGCCCTTAGTCTGAGGGCGCAATCCTAACCTGAAGTTCGGCTGGCACAGTTAGCCCAGCACAGTTTGGCTGGCACAAGGGCTACTGTAAAGCGCATTTGGACCACTCTCATAGTCAGGAAGGATGGCACACGTCTGCGTGCTGGCCTCTGACTCCGAGAGTGGTCCAAACATACTTTATGGTGTCCCTTGTGCCAGCCAAACTGTGCAGGCCTCACTCCAGGTTAGGAATACGCTCTGAAGTAGTTTTTTTAGTTTGTTTGTTTTTTAAAGGCCAAGTGGGTACAGCAGTATAATCAAATTCTCCACTATTTCTGTCTTCGTTGACAGGCGTAAGATCTACACAAGGGTTCTTCTAATCTGCTAGTCCTGGGATTTTCAGCTCAGTTTCGCTTGGGGTGGCATTGGGTGGCTGGCTCTGCCAACAGCAGAACGGCCTCTCTTCTCTGAGAAATGGGAATAAAAATGAGCCGCCCAACACAGCTGTGAGGGAGCACATACGAAAACACCCATGAAGCATTTTGTGCCTTAAAACCACTGCACTCGCCAGGCAAGTAAAAATAGCTCCGTTGGAACGCTGGGCCTGTTGGACAAAAGAGGCAGGCAGTCGGCATCCCATAGGCCTACAATCATCCCCTGGTCCACAACTTGCCTGTGCTCTTTTGGAGACTAGGAGGTGTTTTTCCTTCCACCCGAGCCCACATCCTCCTCCCAGTTGGCTCCAGCAGGAGAAAAAAAGGGGGGGGAGCTGCCAAAACACAGAAGTTGCATTGCCCCACCCACGTGCTTCCTGTTGCTGTTCTCCTCCCCCACTCAGGGCTCTCAGCATACCAGTCTCTGGATCTTTGAGCCTCAGCCAAAGATGAGTAGGCTGGCGGCAGCAAGTGAACCAAGGGAACAAGGAAAAGGCTTTGGCTGTCCCTATCTGTGCTCTGTCCCAGCTCCCTGCCCACTTTGGGGCTGCTTGCTATTTTTCCATTGCTCCACCACTCAGTTCAAAGCATGCTCCCCCGTTTAGCCAAACAGTTGCAGTAGGAAAACCCATCACTGTTCATCACTATGTATCTGTTCTGGTGACACACAAAAACATGGTCATACGTCTGGGATCCCTCACCCCCAAGCCATTGCTGGGATGGTGGCACTATGTATGGAATCCAGAGTCATTGGAAGCAGTGATGTCATGGAATGCCCAGCAACATTCCAACTGCTGCGGCTGAAAAGGGCTACTTGGAATGTTGACAGCCAATGCAGGTACCCAGAGAGAGAGAGAGAGAGAGAGAGAGAGAGAGAGAGAGAGAGAGAGA
>JAJKFI010000075.1:384922-398641 GCA_029204185.1 Lerista edwardsae | reverse complement strand
AAGGGGATTGAATTCAGTGGCCAATGCCACCAAACCCACCCCCTTTGTGGACCTGATCCAGCCTCCTCCCCGCCACTATGACCACCCTGTTCCATCCTCTCCCTTCCCCTGTTCCCTCTCAGCCAGCCTTGCTTTCCCCACCAACTTACCTGGGCTGGTGGGTTGGTCCCAAGTCACTGCTACACATGAGGCCACTGTGGCCTCCCTGTTAGCACTCCAGGAGAGTGAGGCTTTGTGTGCTGCTCTTGTGTGAACTCTGCCGTTGGAATGCTCTGGGGTGGTTGATGAAACAAGAGGCTAGGATGTGGGTGGAGAAGAATTATCCTTCTAATTATTTTTGAGAGGGGGCAGTTTTGAACAGGACTCTTAATTCAGGGCACAAGAAGATGCCTTATACCAGATGAGAGCGGTGGCCTATCTAAATCAGCATTCTCACTGCTCATCAGCCATAGTTCTCAATGGGGTTTCAGGCAGGGGCTTCGCTAATGGAAGTGCAGCCCAGTGCAGAGGGCAAAATATTACCCAGGAAGTGACATCACAACAGGAAGTGACATCACAGTTGTACTTTCATTTTCTCTGGGTTTTTTTTTCAGCCATAACCTTTGATAGAATACAAACATTACATTCTGGTTTGTGTCCTTGCATTCTGCATTAACCATAAGAAAGGCAGAGCGCCGAAGAATAGATGCTTTTGAATTATGGTGTTGGAGAAGACTCCTGAGAGTCCCCTGGACTGCAAGGAGATCCAATCAGTCAATCCTCCAGGAAGTCAAGCCTGATTGCTCCCTGGAAGGACAAATCCTGAAGCTGAAGCTCAAATACTTTGGCCACCTCATGAGAAGAGAGGACTCTTTAGAAAAGACCCTCATGCTGGGAAAGATGGAAGGCAAAAGGAGAAGGGGGTGGCAGAGGATGAGATGGTTAGATAGTGTCACCAAAGCGATGAACATGAAATTGGGTGAACTCCAGAAGCTAGTGGAGGACAGGGAGGCCTGGCGTGCTGTGGTCCATGGGGTCGCGAAGAGTCGGACATGACTTAGCGACTGAACAACAACAACAACAATTCTGCATTAAATTACCTTTCCAATGATGTATAATGATGGTATTCTTCATATATACCAAGGTTTTCACAATTTTGGCCATTAATGTCAAGCTCAGTTTGTTGCCCCCCTAAAGCTTGTTGCCCGGTACAATTGCACCCCCCTGCACGTTTTTAGCTGAACCCGTGGTACCAGATACCTGGCAGGAGATACCAGAACCAGAACCCATCACCTTCTATATGTATAAAGCAGGTGTACTGCCACTGACCCTACAGCCATTCCCCTGGGGCCGATCCCTTCCATTTCCGGGTCAGCAGCTAGCTTTCCACACTGGCTAGCCCAAGCTGAAACAGTGCCTTAATTTCCTACCTTCTCCATTTTTCCCCACCTCCTTTTTCTGCCTGAACGAGTCTTTCAGTGTGAGCCACAGCACTGTATCCTGTTTAAGGCAGGCCGGGCAAAAACAGGAGGCTCCGGCGGCAAACTGGTACCCTCGGTCATTGCGCATCTTTCCTTCTCTTCCTGGCTCCCGCCTCCAGGTTGTGGCTGCCTGAGATGGAAGTGATGAAGGGCAGTAATCCAGGAACATCTTTGCCGTTGGCTGATCCACACCACCATTGTTGGCTGGGCCAAATCCACTTCAGTGGCTGTCCGTCATTGCGCTGGCCCACGCTGGGCTGTAGCTGCCAAATGCTGTCTCGTTCAATTAAGTGCATTAGACTCTATGCATAGAGGCTAGGCATAGTTGATGGGAACGGCATAGGGAAGTCCGTGGAGTTCTGGATGCCAAGTGAGTGCAGAGAGGATCGTCCCCTAGCAGAGGGACAACCGGGAGCCCTCTGGAAACTGTTCTGAGCTTTCTAAACAAATGGCAGGCAATCAATAAGGCAGGCTTTGGTATTAATTTTGGTATTAATTTGGTATCTTCCACTGCCTTTCTTCCATGGAAGTCAGGAGAACACACACCAGGTTCCAAGGCATTCAAGCACCAACCAGATTCCACCCTGCTTCAGTGGCATCACTAGGGTTGGTGTCTCCCAGGGCTGTGACTCATTGAATCGCCCCCACAAACCTTAATGCTGGATGTTGGGGGACGGAATGGATGCCCAACCCACGGGTTGCTTTGAAGGAGCAAACCAGGAGGCCTGGTCTACTGAGCAAGTAGACCTGGGCTCTACAGCTTCTGCACGGCTCTACAACCCTACTTCACAGGGTTGTTGTGAAAACCCCAAAGAAAGGGGAGGCACATTTGCCAAAATACTGTTTAAAAGAGGGGGGCATGCGAAAAATCATGAAAGGGTAAGTAGACATTTTCAGGCTAGAGAAAAGTCTGATGCTTTGCAGCTGAAGTTCAGGGTGGGGTGTGTGTGTGGAGGGGGAGTGCCTTACACAATCTCCTGCCTTGCCTAGTTGTTAATGTTCTGACTTGCCCGTTTCCCCCTTTGCACATGAGCTAAAATTCTCCAAATTTTATTGCATTCCTTCCCCCTCCCTTCCTCATAACATCTCTGCCCTGCGGGTGTACTTTATTCAGGAAGGGGCTTGCCCATAACTTGCTTGTCCTAGTTATGTCTACGGAGGGAGAGAACTAACCACTTCCTTGGGGTGGGGACAAGGTGGGGATGCAGGCATTTGGTAGAGGGAGAGTGCATTAATCACTGCTGCTGACACAGGTTGCATGTGCAACTGTGGTCTGTCTGAATCAAGGTGCGCACATGGCCTTTTTAAACCCTGCGGAAACAAAAAAAAAATCTTTGGACCTTTTGTGCCCAAGAAGCCAACCTGTTGAGTCAGGGACCTGGAATGTGTCAGATTGAGGGAAAAGAAAAGAATCTTTAACTGCAGGAAGAGTGCCTCTCCTCACCACTGAATGACCACAGCCAGTTTCAACACATCTTGGATTAAGGAGCAGATCTCTTAAATATATATCTCACAAGAACTGTAAATGCAGAGGTTGGTCCAATCAGGTGGGTGATCTACTGGGCTGGATCTGCCCCCCCCCCCGCAACCCTGCCAACCCTGGACATCACCCCAGATCAGCAATAACAGCTTCGCGTAAACTGTAGCTCGTGAGTCTCAGGGCGCAATCCTAACCTAGAGTTAGGCTGGCATAGTTAGGCCAGCAAAGTTTGACTGGCTGAAGGGCCACCGAAAAGCACGTTTGGACCACTCTCGGAGTCAGGGAGGATGGCGCACGTCTGTGGGCCGGTCTTTTTGACTCAGAGAGTGCTCCAAACATACTTTACGGTGTCCCTTGTGCCGGCCAAACTTTGCTGGCCCAACTGTGCCGGCCTAACTCCAGGTTAGGATTGCGCCCTCAGTCTGCCTCGCAGGGCTCTTGTGTGTATAAAATGCAAAGGGATAAGAGAACCATCTGAAACTTTAGTCACTGACCCAACATTGCTCATCTTGTACAGCAGTGTTGCTCAAACTGTGGGTCAGGACCCATTTGGTGTGTCGCCACCTGATGCCAGGTGGGCCATGGAAAGCTTGCAGCAGCCATCTTGGAAGCTGCAAACCTTACTTTTGCTATATTCCTTTTGTGAGTGCTAACAGTGTTCCTTTTAACAGTGTTAACACTGAGTGTTTAATGTTCAAGTGAGGGTGCGTTTTTTAAAATTGTTTTTAGTTGCATAATAGTTTGTCCTAATCTCGCTTTTGGTCTTGTTTCATGGTTATGCGATTGCTCTAGTCCAAAAATGCCAGTCAATATTCCAGGAGTGTTATTTGATTATGTCACAATGATGGCACTTCCTGCTTGATGATGTCACTTCTGGCCATGACATCGCTTCCGGTGGATCCCAACATGACTGCCGTTCTAAAAAGTGGATCCTGGTGCAAAACGTTTGAGAAATCCTGTCGTACAGTATTTTGTTGCCAGATCCAACTAATGAGATCCAGGCACAAGGACAGATTTTTCACCGCAGCTCTGCCCTCCAGAGTATGCTGAAACTTGCAGTGCCGTGCAATGCGGAGCGTACAATGTGCATCTCTAAGCTTGTACATCACTTGTATGCAATCGTAGAAGCTGCATGTGCCCTCCTGTGGCTCCCTGGATGAACGTTGTTGTATGTTGAGCTGCCATTACATAATAAGGCCTCTGTTCTGGAAATCCTTTTCATCACGTTTAGTCATTTGCAAACTTAGGTCATCCTTTCCCCTCGCCAGTTTGTCCCATAGCCTCCTTTCATCTGGAAATGCTGCATAAACAAAGATGAAGATCTATTGGTTCCATAAATATCCTGTAAATATACAGATGGGAGAGGATAAGCCAAAGTCACTGGGGCGGCTGCATTTCTGCCCCAAAGGGACAAGGCAACAGACGGATGTGCTTTTCCAACCTAGACAGCTTGGAATGATAATGGAGGAATGACCAGTCAAGGCAGATTGCAACTGCCTTTTGGCCTTCTAAGAGGCAGAGGTAGGATTTGCACTGACACTCCTAGTAAAAGTCAACCCCTAAAGCAGGGGTGTCCAACTTTTTTGCTTCCCTGGGCCACGTTGGAAGAAGACGAGTTGGTTTGGGCCGCACATAAACACTAACGATAGCTGATCATCCAAAAAACCATAGAAAACATCGTTAACATATTAAACTTACTTGTAATTGAAGTTAGTGAGATGTTTGACATTGTTTTTGAGCCACCAATGTTGCAATTCTCAGTGAGTTCTCAAGGTGCTCGTCAGATAGGGCAAAGGCACACACACAAGACAACAAGTCGTCGTCGTCCCCCATGCACAGTCCACTTTTCCAAAGAGGATTGCATGTGCACAGCTGGTTCAGAACGTAAGAGCTGCGCAGCCTGCGCTGGATCAGGCCAAAGGCACACACAGCCCCCCCCCACCGTCTTTTGCCCACCCTCCCGCCGGCAATCTTAGCTCCTCATTCTTCTCAGCGGACCCGGCGCCCCTCCAGCCATGCTGCTCCGAGGGCCCGGGAGAACGGGCCTGAGCCTCAGGCTCGTTCTCCCGGTCCCTCGGAGCAGCGTGGCGCCGGGTCCACTGAGGCAGCCATTGCCCGGCTCAGGCCCCCCCCGCCGGGGGGAGGGTGGGCTAGGGGCGGCGGGGGGGGGCCGTGTAGGCCCCCCCCCCCCACGATACAGCCAGCCAGCCACTCACCTCTTCTCAGTCTCCGATGGCCAATCTGATCCCCGCCGAGCCTCTGGTCGTTGTCCATCCTCCTCACTGTTGCCCGGGCCCGCTGCTGCCGTGCCGTGCCACTCCACGCCACCTCAGTCACCGTCTCTCATCCTGCACGCACATGGTGTGGTGGTGGTGGCTGTTGCTGCTCTGCTTGGCAAAACTGCCGGCGCCGGTGCCGGTGCCGCGCTGCCTGAAAAGTGCACAGGCGCTGGCTAGGGACCGCCCACCACACCACGCCTCTCATCCAGCGTTAAGCAGCAAGGATGGTTGGGCCGCATCCATAGGCGTCCTGGGCCGCATGCGGCCCATGGGCTGCAGGTTGGACAAGCCAGTCCTATAGTATGCACTGCTCCATTTCTTGTCCAACAAGGTGATCAGATATGGGTCAAACCAGATTTGAGGTACTACTACTACTACTACTACTACTACTACTACTACTAGTAGTAGTAGTAGTAGTAGTAGTAGTAGTAGTAGTAGTTACACAGGTCTACACATTTTTGTTGTCTTAAAAGTTAAACCTATTCTCAGGTATTTTGGGGGTGCAGAATCTAAAAATGGATTTGGTTTTGCCCTATTGGCTCTAGTTTGGGGGGTACAGCATAGCCACCTTATATGAGGATTCAAGCAGCTTCCTCATGAGGATGCCATGGCGTTGGCTTCCTCATGAGGAAACTTCTTGAATCAGCATGTAAGGTGGCTATGCCGTATTCCCCCCCCAAAAAAAAAAACTAGAGCCGATTAGGTGAAACCAATGCCATTTGTTGATTCAGCACCCCAAAAAATATATTAATTTCTTTCAAACATCCTTTGCAACTAAAAAAAAGTGTGTGTGTGTGTGTATATGTGTTGTAGGCCTGTGTTGTAGTTATTGTTGCTGTTTCCACCTTTATTGTCATGGCTGCTGTAGGTGCAAGCCTTAAGAAATATCTGACCAACACAGACATTGACAAGATAATGGCTGAACAATTGCAATGAGCCACTCTACTTGGAACACCAAATATTATACGGCAGTACCTCACTAGTTCTTAAACTCTTGGGCAGAGTTCGAACTAATGAGCACCCAAAAATCCCAGTCCAAACATCTGGTGGGCTATGACATCACTGATGATGCTGATGATAATGATATTTGATAGAGTACAGGCCAGTCTGCTTATTCCAAGGAAAAGGGAAAATCATGCACTCAGGAAAGCTGCTGGCAAGAGCTAGGAGATTCCTCCGTTCCACAAGGAGTGGGAAATAGAGCTGCTAATGGTCCAAACTAGCCTGCTAACTGTCCCTTTTATAGCCCTTTGATTGGCAACTAGGAAGCGATAAGTGCCTCGCTCCGGGCCCTAAAAAGCTTCCTTTGCCAATAGCTGCAGATCAAGCTCCTGTTAAAAGGAGGGGAGCGAGCCAAGGGTTTTCTTCCTGGGAACGTCTCTGCCTGCCATTTCACATATCCTGAGAAGTAGGAACGAGTCCTGCCTTAAAGCAGGATCTTAAGAACTGCAGCATGAGAGTTCGGGCGCAATCCTAGCCTGGAATTAGGCCGGCACAGTTAGGCCAGGCAAAATTGGCTGACACAAGGGACACCGCAAAGCGCGTTTGGACCACTCTTGGAGTCAAGGAGGATGGTGCGTGTCTGTGTGCTGGCCTCTCTGACTCCGAGAGTGGTCCAAACATACAGTACTTTGCGGTGTCCCTTGTGCCAGCCAAACGTGGCTGACCTAACTGTGCCGGCCTAACTCCAGCAGAGCTATAACATCCTACCCCAGCGCCGTGGGCAGTGGTGTCATCCAGGGGGAACGTGCTGGAACGGCCAATCCTGAACCTAATTAGGGATAGCGCCTGCTCCCGGGGGGGGGGACAGGGGGCACGCCGGGGCAGCCCGCGCGGCGGGCAGGAAGGCGGCGGAACCGACGGGATGGGCTGCCAATCAAAGGTGAGTCCCGGTCACCGTTCCGGTTCCTGGATCAGTTAGATCCCACTGCTGGCCGTGGGGCAGTGATGTCACACTCTGCCTGTTTGCGCCCCCCAAGTGATAAAATGGGTTCTCCCCAGGCATGCAAACGGCAGCGCACCTCCTTCAGGGAGAGCCCGGAGGAGATTGCCTTTGCGCCGCGAGTGCAAAGGCAGTCTCCTCGGAAAGCCTGGAGATGACTGTCTTTGTGCTGCTTGCGGTGCAAAGACAGTCACCTCCATCACGGATGGAGCTGGGGGCAATCCTGTGTCCCCTTTTAGTACAGCGCCTGGAGCAGGGGCTCCTCAGGCTCCCCCCCTAGGTACGGTACTGAACTCCAGGTTAGGACCGCACTCTTGAACTGGTTTCAAACCAGCTTGCATTTGTGGCGTAGACACTTGTTCTCTGTGGCTGCCCTCAAAGTGCAGCTCGGAAGAGGATGTCCTCTTGTCTCTGCAAACAACAGGGACAACGCTTCCTTGCCAAAAGAAACAAACACAGCCTCGTTTTGCATTTCCTTCCCTCTCCTCCTTCTGGTTTCTTTTTCTCTCTTTAGGGTCTCCATCCCTCCACCCCCATTTACTTATCGCCAGCTGAGCAGGTTCAGAAGAAGATCAGCCAGGAAGTTCTGAAGCTGCTGCCAGTGAAAGTGGAAGCCCTGATAGTGAACCACCAACACTGCAGGGCATCCCTCGCAGGATGAGAAGGATGAGCCGAGTTCAATCTCCCAGCAGAGCATCCTTTGGGATTTTATATGCTTTTTGCCCTAGCAGTCGATTGTAATGCAGGGCTGGTCCAATACCTCCTACATGCCACATGCTGACCCCCTTACCCAACGGTGTGCCAGCTTCTACTCCCATACTCCAGTGTTCTAGCTCAGCCCTGTCCTCCCCTCCACATTTCCTCTTCCTGTCTCCCTTCTCCTTGTCCAATCCAGGGAGTGGAAGGGGGAGCAGTAGAGGCAGGTAGGTGGGCAGAAAACCTCCTCCCCCATCAATCTGCTGCCTGAGGCACCTGCTTCAGTTGGCCTTAGGGATGGACCAGCCCTGGTTTTAGGCCTTTTAAGAGTGCAATTCTAACCTGGAGTTAGGCCGGCATAGTTAGGCCAGCAAAGTTTGGCCGGCACAAGGGACACCATAAGGTATGTTTGTACCACTCTCGGAGTCAGAGAGACCAGCACACAGAGATGCACCACCCTCCCTGGCTCCGAGAGTGGTCCAAATCCCAACCCACAGTTTGAGAAACACTGGACTAGAGAGATATGAAATAAGTCACTTGAAAGTCATTTATGGACATGAGGGCAATAGTGTACCTAGCTGGGGGCATCAGGGCAGGGTGCCCTGGGTTCCACACTAGAATGTCACATGGGGGGATGTCCAGGATGGCCTGACCAAGATGGCAGCTGCTGCTGCTTTGTGACAAAACCACTTGGCCCAGCTCTGAGTGGCCACTTCTTCACGCACCCCCTTCTGGCCTCCCTTCTGAAGGTTCTTCCGGGGAGAACTTGGAAGTGACATCACGATGTCATGCCGGCATGTGACGTCATGACATCACCTCCGCGTTCTCTGGGCAACTCCACCCCAAGTTCTCTGGGGAGCTCTTATATACACATTCCCTGTGTAAGGCCTCATATACGGTGCCTCTGAGCATGAGCATAGTGTACACTGAGCAGCTTGTATGATGTTGCCATGCACCGAACTGGATTTTGATCCATCTCTTGACGATTCCCCAAAGCTTCAGGTAAACATCTGAAATGGTTTCACACACACCAGGGATTATGCAGGGAATTTTCTGCTTGCAAGGCAGGTGCTCTGTCCTTGAACTATGGAACTATGGGTCCTTCCAACTGTGTTACTAGGGGCCGAGAAGGGTTTCCAGAGCAGAAGAGAACCCCGCTCTCTTTAAAAGTTACGCTCTTGGTTCAAGGTTCTCGAAAGCACAGGCTTAAGTCCCAAACTGCATATTGTACGGAGGATCCAGGACAAGATTACTTTAAAAGCCGCTACAGGGCTGGACCATAGTATCTGTGCAGGTTTATTGGGGTGTTAATCCTCCCCAGTATTTTCTCATCCTGAATTGCTCTCCTTTGCATGGAGGCAAAAATACAGCGCATTATGTTCAATGCACTAGAGCAGTGGTTCTCAAACATTTTAGCACCGAGACCCACCAGAAGTGATGTCATGGCTGGAAGTGCCATTGATGTGACACCAGAGCCTGCTGCTTTCCTGAGAACGCAGCAATAAGCTGGGTGATTTCTCAGTCATTTTCCAATAGCACAATGAATCAGAAAGAAAAAAAGCCTATTTACAACCTTGGCACAAGCAGAACCACCACACGGCCGTTCCCCCTTCCAGCATCCCTTCTTCCCATTTTTTCAATGTGACTGCTCCAGGTGCTTCGTGATCCACTTGAAATGGACTCCCGACCAGACATGTCATGTAGCGGGTACGCGGGGGTACACGAGTACCCGTTCCTAGGATTAGGGCTGGCCCTGCCCATTCGCCCGCACATTCGTCGACTCTGTCAGCGCTCTGCCCCGCCCCCTGCAACGTTTAAATTGCCTGCATGTTTGAGTTGCCTGCACGTTCTCAGAGCCAGGCAGGCAGGCAAGCAGGCAGGCAACGGAGCGAGAGAGACTTACGGCAGCAGCAGCGTGAGCAGGTAGGCTGCCTGGGGCTCCCTCCCGAGGAGGCGCGGCAGTTCCTGGGGGTGGTTCCTGGGTTCCGGCTATGACCTCACTTCTGGTGGGCGGGCCCCGACACAAGTGCCAATCAAAAGTGAAACCTGTTGCTAAATCATTTAGATGCCATTACTGCTCCTGACCCACTGGTTGGTCCTGGCCCACAGTTTGGGAGCCACTAGGCTAGGAGGTTGGGATTGGTTCCTTCCCCTGTGCCTAAGCTGCTCTTAGGAAGGTTGTTTTCTTGCTGGGAAAAGCTCTGGCACTGATTTTCAATCAGTCTGCAGGTGTGCCGTGGGAGTTTGTGCCAAGGTTGTAAATAGGCTTTTTCCTTTCCAATTCACTTGGAGTTTATTGCTGCAATCTCAGGAAAGCAGCAGGCTCTGGTGTCACAATGACAGCACTTCTGGCCATGACATCACTTTCGGTGGGTCCCGTACTCATTCTAAAAAGTGGGTCCCGTTGCTAAAAAGTTTGAGAACCACTGTCCTAGCCTATTTTGTGGCTTCAGAATGAAGATCTAAAAAGATCTAATTTTGGGTCTTCCTTGGATTCTCAAAGACAGCCCTGATCATTACTTGGAAATGATGCTTCTTCCCCCACTGCATAGATGTCACAGCCAATTACTGAATCAGAGTTCTGTTTCATGTAAGTCATTGTCTCCTCTGACTAATGGTGACTCACAGAGGGGGGGGGGGTCTTTTCCAGCCCCGCTTCCCAAGATCCTTTTTGGCAAGAGATGCCAAGGATTGAAACTTGCGTGCAAAGCATGTGCAGTGCCACTGAGCTCATGGCCCCTCCTGTGTGGGGCCTGGGAAGGATTATTTGAAAGAGTATTGATGGGTCTGGAAGCCACAACTTCTGCCCTGCAAAGCTTGCCATGCAATTCCAGATGGATGGGGATTGGCTGTGTTTACTACAGCACCGTGCTTCAACCTGTGGGTCGTTGATCCCAATGGTGTGGTGTAGCTTCATGGGGAGGGGTCGCGTCAACCTTTCCAAGCCTGCGCAAGAGAAAGCTTGGATCCAATCCAATCGTGGTCCTGCCTTCTCAAAACTGAGTTCTTGATCTAATCCCGCACAGCCTCGTCTCGCTGTCTTGCCCTGCTGCAGTTCCTAAGGCTGGCCATGCACAGGCTGCTACCTAACAGGGCTGTTGTGAAAACACAACGTATGAATTTATTGGGTTTCCAAAAAATTGAAAACTGCTGTACTATTGTGCAGGGGGAGAGGGGGTGGGCCCCTGCACATCCTCAGAGGTCATCTTGCCTTGCCTTACGAGACAGAGCCCAGCACTGAAAGCCAGTTCAGATGAAGTCCTTGCAGGTAAGATCACTGGAGCTTCGGGGACAGAGATCCCATCTTCCTCCACGGACCACTTCCCCCCGCAGTGGCGGGGAGGGTGATGGGAAGGAGGGCGAAGGGCCTCGCCTGATGATAAGCCCAGGCACGTCCTGTCCTGGGCAAGGCTTGGGCGACATCGGCGAGAAAAGGAAGTGACTCACTCTGGCCAGAGGGTTGCGCATTCTGGACACACATCTCTCTTTCCTTTTGGGGAGGAAATTTATTCTTTGTTCGGCATGAAAAAGCAAGGTGGGGCACTCGTGGCCAAGTGGCTGGGCGGGAGGCATGACGGGGAATCGGAGCGGATGTGAAACACGGTTGTTTGCATTGGCTCATCCCTGCCTGCCTGCCATCACAAGTGTGCTGTTTTTTTTATTATTATTATTGGCCTGTAATCCTCCTATCAAGCCCTGGCAAGAGGCCCGGGGCCGAGGCTGCTAGGTTCAGCGCTTTGATGTTCCCTGCGCATTGCTCAGGTGCAGCTCCGTCCCATCCCCCACACACCGGTTGGCTCTTGAAAAATCACCTGTGATTATGGCCAGGGCACACACCGAGAGTCACAGCGTAATGATAGAATTACACACCGATACATCCAGCGCGATAAATGCAGGCTTGATTTCCCCAAACTGCAGAGGGCAAGGCAATTCTGTGTCTGGATTCTACCGCTCCAGACGGCAGGGGTGAGCTCACAGGACCGAATGCTTCTCTGTACAAAAGAAGAAGAAAAAAAGATTCCCCGCACATAAACAACTAGCATGTCAATAAGGAGGCTGGGTTGGAGCACTGCTAACTGGCACCCTGTGTTCCGTCTGCAGGAATTTGCCTTTCCTTTTTCCTGCAGTCCAATGTACTGGCACAGGCCAGAAACTCGTTTGCCTCCTGTTCTGTGAAAAACGAAGCTTTAAAACCGATTGAATAAGATCATGAAAAAGACCAATCTAGTCTAGCATTCTGATTCCCATAGTTATCCACAGTGACCTCTGAAAAAACCATAAGCGAGAGAAAAAAGGCATACAGTACTTCTCTCCTGCCATTGTCATTCACTTTCCGCAGGAATTCTGATAGAGAACGCTCAGTGTCCTGGCCAAACTACAATTCCCAGGATGCTTTGGGGGAAGCCCTGTTACGCAAACTGGTGTAAAACCAATGCATGTTTGTGGTATAAACCTTTGCAAACTCAGAGTAGGAGAAGTGTGCTGTTGCCACCAACAAAAACTTGAGGTTGCAACTTCCTTGCTCAAACACTGGGGATGGAAGAGTTATATTGAACACTGAATTTGTATTATATTATATGACTTCATTCATATATTATATTGATCATTGAATTCAGTAGTTCTCAAACTCTTTAGCATTGGGACCCACCTAAAAAAAATGTTTCATTTCACCAGCCGCTCAAGCTGCTGTAACTATAATGGTGATTGGGGAGCAATGCTCCCCACAAGTAGCAGGTTGTTTACGCCTTGATGCACATAGGCTAATCTGCCCTGTCAGTTTTGCGACCCACCAAAAAGTGGGTCATGACCACGGACCCACAGCTGGGGACAGTGATGGGATCTGAGAATAAGGAAGCGGAACGCTGGGCGGGACTAACGCGTGATTGGCTGCCCGTCCGTTCCATTCTGCAGCTGGCCTGGCCTGGGAGGGGGGCCTGCTCGCCAGGGGGGGCGGGTGGGGGGCGTGCCGGGTGCCTGGGCAAGCAGCGGTGGGGCACGCCAACTGGGGGCAGCCCCCCCCGAGGCCAGGGCAGCCGCGGAACGGAACGAACGGGCTGCCAATCCCACTGCTGGTTGGGGAACTAATTTAGAGCACAGTCCTAAACTGGAGTTAGGCTGGCATATTCTAAGCCAGCAAAGTTTGACCAACACAAGGGCCACCATAAAGCATGTTTGGACTACTCTCGGAGTCAGGGAGGATGGCTCACGTCTGTGTGCTGGTCCCTCTGACTCCAAGAGTGGTCCAAATATACTTTACGGTGGCCCTTGTGCTAGCCAAACTTTGCTGGTTTAGCTTATGCCAGCCTAACTCAGTTTAGGATTGCGCCCTTAATTATTCCCTTCAGGATTTAGAGAAAGGTTTCAGTTACTAGGAGTTTTCAGCTCAGGGTAGTGTACAGTCAGGGCCTGCTAAGAAAACAGAGGGATGCATATATGCTGTGATTGATCTTGATTTAGAGCGCAATCCTAACCCAGAGTTAGGCCAGCAACGTTTGGCCTTCAAAAGGGACACCGTAAAATGTGTTTGGTTTGGACCACCCTCTTGAGTCAGAGAGGTCAGCACACAGACATATGCCATCCTCCCTGACTCCAAACGCGCTTTACGGTAGCCCTTGTGCTGGCCTAACTCCAGGTTAGAATTGCACCCTGAAAAACAAAAGAAAAGCCTTGCTAGATCAGGCCAACCGCCCATCTAGTCCAGCTTCCTGTATCTCACGGTGGCCTTAGGGAACACACAATCAATCAATCAACCGACAGTATTTATATAACGCTTTACAACACAAAGTTCACAAAGCGGTTTACAGGTAAATAATAATAATAATAATAATAATAATAATAATAATAATAATAATAATAATAATA
>JAJKFI010000075.1:369728-380924 GCA_029204185.1 Lerista edwardsae | reverse complement strand
TGATTGATTGATTGATTGATTGATTGATTGATTGATTGATTGATTGATTGCCTGCCCACCCAGTGATGTCATTCAGGGGGAACGGACCAGAACGGGCGTTCCGGATCCTAACGGGCTCCATGGCTGGTTCCGGGTTCCCGACAAGTGCCAATCAAAAGTGAGTTCCTGTTCCTAAATCATTTGAATGACACCACTGTGCCCACCCCTCACCCATGAGAATTGTGCATGAGCATGCACAGAGAAGCAGCATTTGGGGTGGGATCCCAGGCAGCTCAGGGACATGAGTCATCCCTGTTTAAGCTCGAAGTCTGTAGCACTTGCCATTATTTAGCAGCATCGCTCACTTGGCACTTTACAATGCATGATAAGGAAAGAAAAGGCCCCTGTCCCCAACGAGCTTACCTTCGATACTACAGCAGCAGGAGGGGAGAGAAGCAGGCATAATGGGGATCATTAGGGTACATATTTAAGCTCAAACTGCACATTACATAGGCAATTAGGTTATAGGTCTCCAGCAAAATGTGTACTTTGGCCTTTACTCTTCTTTGTCACCAGGCGTGAGGATTAAAGGGTTCTGTCCAAGGCCTGATTTGTAAGCTTTTTCACATGGGATGGGGGTCTTTGGAGGCAGGGTTTAAAAATGCAGTTCCCCCATGTGACTTCCGAGGCATAGAATTAACTTCTAATTCATAGATCGTAATCAACCCAACTATGATCACAATGAGCACCACTAACGAACCAAAAGGGAAAGGCTACAAAGGGGTAGATAAATGGATGCAGAGTTTACTGTTACTGAGTCAGCAATCCTGTATGCACTTACTTGGAAACAAGTCTCCTAATCAGTTTGGCTTCTGGACAGAATCCTACAAAGGACTGTGAATGATTTTTTTTAAATTGAAACCCAAGAATTCACCCCATCCACAGTGGTGTAGCTAAGCCATAGGCTACCCAGGAAAGAAGATTTGGCAGCACCCCCCTCAATGAAATCCAATTTCATTAAGCAAATAAATAAAATGTTTTCTGGTTAATTGGCCATAACCTTTAATAGAATACAGATATTCCAGTGCGGTTTGTTTCACTGCATTCTGCATTAAATTATCTTTCCAACAATATGTAACATGATGGTATTATTCATACCCACCAAAGTTTTCACAATTTTGGCCACGAGTGTCAAGGTCAGCTTGTTGCCCCCCCTAAAGCTTGTTGCCTGGTGCAATTGTCCCCACTGCACCTCCTTAGCTATGCCACTGCCAACCCATTGGCAAAATTCACTTCAATGACATTTAGGGCTCAATCTCAAGCACCCTATACAGACGACGCTAAGTCAAGCAGCACACTGTGTCGGCGGTAACACACTGAGACAGGTGCTGCAGGCAGTGTTGGCCTTGGTGCGCCCGTGCTGTGCGTCCTCTGCGCCAACCGAGCCCAGCTGGCGCAGAGGCGTGACAAGCCAGATGGGAGGGAGGGAGGGCATGGGTGGGGGTTGGGTGTTTCTGGGTGGGTGGTGGGTGGGCATGGCCCAGGGAGGGGGGTGGATCCGGGATTCAGCCTTATGACCTAAACCTAAACCTGTTCACCAGGCCGCACGGCCCGATCCAAGGAGTCCATAGGGATCGCTGACACTTCCCTGTGTTCAGGTAAGAACAAAAGGTGTGTGCACAAAAGTGCCCTTGCGCTGGGCAGGCTCCAGCCTCCCAGGATACTGCACTAGATACACAGTGCAATCCTAACCTGGAACTAGACTGGCACAGTTAGACCAGCAAAGTTTGGCCAGCACAAGGGCCACCATAAATGTGTTTGGATGGCTCTTGGAGTCAGTGAGGATGGTGCAGGTCTGTGTGCTGGCCTCTCTGACTCCAAGCGTGGTCCAAACATAAGTTGCGGTGGCCCTTGTGCTGGCCAAACTTTGCTGGCTTAGTTTATGCCCGCCTAACTCAGTTTAGGATTGTGCCCACAGTGCAGGCTGGCAGGCCTGCCTGCTTTAGCACAGTATAGGATTGCACTGCCCATTTCAGGCAGGGCTCATTGGCACTAGAACCTCCTGATTGACCCTAGAACTCAAAAGGGAGAACACGGCCGTTTCAGCAAATGCTGCAGATAGATTTCCATTGGCCGTGCGTGTGAGAACACTGAATTGCAGGAGTAGCCATTCAGCAGGAAACAAACCCGTCTCTGAGGCTAATGCAAATCACTTACCAAATTGAGTCACGGGAAAATGATATTCGTTCTTACCTTTCCTTGGTGGCCCAGGGTAAACGTGAGCCGCTGTGGGTAATGGCCTAGGAATAGTTCTTGGGAGCTGGCTGGGAGAAGTACCCAAAGATCCATGAGATTTTCTCTGGGCCGTTGACATGAGGCACACTTCTTGCAGAGTCTATCATCGCTGTGATAGTTACCGAATGCAAACAAGACATGGGATGCAGAGCTGAGAAGGAAGGAAAGGTTGATGATAAACACGGCAGACGCAAAACGGGTTGTGGTTGCACCTGAAACAACAAAGTGGCTTGTCTGTCAAGCACGGCACAGCTAGGTTCAAAGGAGTGTATTGACTTCCTGCAGTTTTAGGCAACTTTGGTAAGTGGTGAATTTCTAAACAAACAAAGCACTAGGCTCCTAGGCTATTTGCACCCTAGAGCCCTTTCTCTGCAATCCCAGATACCTGTGTACAGGATCACTGCCTGTCATCACAAGTGAGGGAAAGGCACTCTCTATATGCTCAAGAGAAAGGAAAGCACTTTCCCCTTCTACCATTGCTTTGTAAACTGTGCCCTCTTTTGTGGCTTTGCAGGTAATGTTCATGCTCTGCTGCTGTTGATTTGAAGGTAAAGGTAAAGGTTTCCCCACGACCGAATGGTCTAGTCGTGACCGACTGTAGGGGGCGGTGCTCATCTTCATTTCTAAGCCTGTAGGGCCGGCATTTGTCCAAGGACAAGCTTCCGTGGTCACGTAGCCGGCATGACTATACGCCATAGCGCATGGAACGCCGTTACCTTCCCACCGAAGTGGTCCCTATTTATCTACTCGCATTTAGGTGCTTTCAAACTGCTAGGTTGGCAGGAGCTAGGACAAGCAACGGGAGCTCACTCCGTCGCACAGTCTTGAACTCCCAACCTTCCGGTCAGAAAACCCAGCAGCAGTGGTTTAACCCGCTGCGCCACCTCTTCACCATGTTTGAAGAGGGAACTCTAATTGTGCATGCAGCAGTGGAGTTGGGGGTACATTGCTCTGCTCCCGTGCCTTGAGGAGGGGTGTCTGCTGGAGGAAACCAGAGGACTTTCAGAGGCCTCTAAGATGTCATATCAGGGGGTGTTTAAAATGTTTTTGGGGTGTTATGGGGCTATGGGGTGTTAAAAAAATGTTTTTGAGCGCCTGGAAGCATGATGCCTTAGTTATACCACTGGTGTGCAGCTGAAATTCACAGAATGTCAGAAATGTCAGCCTTTTTTTAATTGGGGGAAAATGTCTAAGGGCGCAATCCTAACCTGGAGTTAGGCCAGCATAGTTCGGCTGTCACAAGGGTTACAATAAAGTATGTTTGGGCCACTCTCTGAGAGGCCAGCACAACCCATCCTCCCTGACTCCGAGAGTGGTCCAAATTCGCCTTACGATGGCCCTGGTGCTGGCCAAACTTTGCTGGCCTAACAGTGCCGGTCTAACTCCAGATTAGGATTGCACTCTAATATTAGGCTTGAAAACCACTTTAAAAAAAACAAAAAACAAAACATAAGCCTTGCTGATTCATTTGAAAGTGATAGTACTGACTGCAAAACTGTCAAATTCAAATTAATTAGTTTTATACTTTGAAAAAATCTAGCAGCACCTGGACCCAAGGACAAGAAACATTTCTCGAAGCGTCAGGTTTGAACTGCATGCTGTTTGTCTCTTGAAAACCCAGACACACAGGGCTTGCTCCTTTCCCCATTGCATTTATGCAGGGTTCAAATATGATGTCCAGCACCAGTATTTTGTTCCAAAGATGATACCTAAGTACCACAAAGAAAGAAAGAAAGAAATCATGTTTGAAGCAATTCTAAGAGATAAAAGAGGTCCAAAAGAGGACACAAAAGAGGTCCAAAACTATCTTTGGCAATGAACATCACCCCCTCCCTTTCTGATGCTGGGAAAATCCATTCAAACCCATTTGCCACTACCTGGACAAGCTGTGCTTGGGTGTTCCTTGACACTAAAAGCAATTAATGCTGCAGCCTTAATGTTATCTCAGTATAGTGTGTGTGTTTTCTTTTGCTGGGGAACTGGGTGGTTTGCTTGCCTTTTTTCATTATTCATGAAGGAACTTTCAGAGGGTGTTAAATGTGCCTGAGTTGTGAGTTGCACAATTTGAGAACGCTGATAAATTCTTTCCATTAAAATATTGTGTGCTGTGCAGAGGCGTAACTAGGGTGGAGCCTGAGGGGCCCCTGCCCAGGGCGCTATACCAATGGGGGCATATTACTGACCTTCAGACTTGACCCTAGTTACGGAGAAGATGCTGGTGGGATAAAGGGGCGAAGATGTCCTTCCCCCGTGGAGGCTCCAGCCAGCTCCTAACTTGCACTGGATTACAGCGGAGGAACGCTGGCCTGCCTGCTCCAGCGCATGTTAAGATTGCGCCCTCGGAACATGTGCAGAATGCCTTTCCTGCTGCTTGCTCCCACCTACTGAAGGAGCCAAGAATGTAAAGCAGCTGCTATGTCTCCCTTGCAGAGGTGAGCCTGGTCACCTCTCCCTTTAGAAATAAAGCCCTGGGTCTATCTCTGCAATCCTAAACACACTTACCATGAAGTGAGTCCCATTGAATGCAGTAGGACTGACTTCCTGCGAAACATATATAGGGCTGTATTGCCAGGAGATGAGTATGCAGCCGGAAGGAAGAAGGGAAGATAAGGAATTTCTCAGCTGTCTTTGGAAGAGGGGCAAAAGGCAGTCTTGCAAAACTAGCTCTGGGAGAAGAAATTCAGCTCATCTTATGTGATTTCCCCCCCTCAAGCATTTAAAAGTGCAGATGGAAACATAAAAGGACTCTGCTGTGGACTTTTGGGGTTCACTCCTCAGATCCCCCTACCCTTCTTCCAATTTCTCTTCAGTCTGGCTAGAATCTCAGAGTTATTCCATAGAAAACATCTACAGCCATTAACACATTCCATTCCTCATCGGAAGAGCTCACAATACCACACAAATGGATTTCCTGGGAACATTTTGTGGTTAAGAGCAGAAAAATGTTGATATTTGCCTTTTTTGGCTGAAAGGCTGAGTTTTGCCACCCAAATGCAGGGTCTGTGTCCTATCACAGATCCTAGAGCTGAAATGTTTGCTGCCCACAAATTCGCCTCTGTGCATTTTGTAGAATACTTGCACAGATATTTCCTGGATGTTCAAATGTACGCAGAGTGCTCCCTGAATATTTGTTGTCCATATTTGACAAGCCAATGGTTTTTGAGAGGTCGCAGTATATTATTATTGTTCATAAGAATATTTCTACACTGCTTTGTTGGTTCGCAAAGCAGTTCCCATAGCTAAACAAATCAATAGATGGGTCTCTGTCCCCAAAGCGCTTACAATCTTAAAAAAAGAAAAGCGGGGAAAAAAGACACAAAACAGCCACTGCAACAGCCACTGGAAAAGACTGGGGTGAAGACAGACAGTTGCTCTGCCCTTGCTAAATATGAGAAGACACTACTTTAAAAAAAATTCCTCTTTGCCCAGTTAGCAGAGTAAGAACAAGTAACAGTGATATAATATTTCCAGCCAAATCCTTTTGGGCTAAGCCATCAGAGGAATGCATGATCCATTGGTGGCTGCTGCTGAAAAGCAGCCATAAAGCATACCTGGGAGTGACTGAGTTGTGTGCTGATTGAATGCTGGCAGCAAGGCCAGAGCCTCCCCGCTTGCGCCAATGGAATCAGGAGGACCCACTGAGGCAGGTAAGATGGTGGGGGAGGTGGGCAGTGGCAGAGGCGGATCTACAGGGAGGGCAAAGCTCTAAGTGTTGCAAGAAGCCTTACCCTGTCATGTAAATCCCTCCTCTCCCTTGCTGCTGTAGCCAGTAAGCAACACCAAGATGTTGCTGTTTCCTGTGAGGATTGGCTAAAACGGTGCAGGAGAGGAGTGATTTCCACTGCAAGGTAAGGCTCCTTGCAAAACCTAGAGCTTAGCCCTCCCTTAGATCTGCCTCTGGGCAGTGGTGGGGGCATAACTAGGCAGGGAGGGCGGAAGAAGGAGGCTGCAGGAGGGGTTGGATCAAGTGGTGAATGGTGCGTCTGGATGCTAAGCCCTCTGGGAGTAGCCTCCCCACTCCCGTTCCCTCTTTGGAGTTGCACCAATGAAATGCCCAGAAATACCTCCATTCCTCCCACCACCCGTCCCTAATGCCAACTCCCGAGCATCAGCATCAGCAAGTGTTCGCTCCGCCAGCCTGAGTGCGCAGCTGCCAGCCATGGCACTTGGGGGGGGGGGCTCATTGCGCTTGCTGGCTGGACATCGCTCCTGCTGGCATCATTGCACGTCTTCCAGTGCATGGGATTGGTCAGTCAACAAAGTAAAGCTTACAAGCGAATGAAATTGAAATGCCGCAGTAGCGATCCAAAGGCAAAAATCAGCAGAAACAACCCACATGCATGACGAAAAGCCTGCTGAAAATGCCAGATCAGTGACAGCTGAAACATGGGCAGCCAGACAGAAATATAGTACTGCAATTGGCTTTCCTGGGGCAAGGAGTTCCTCCTGTTAGGGGCCAGCACCAAGTAGGCACTCTCATATTTTACCACTAAATAAGTTTTGGAAGACAAAGGGATGTGTAAGAAGCCCTCCTTAAATGATCTTAGTGGGTTGGCATTCTCATGGAGGGGTGAGCAGATTCATCTTATATTGACAAGTCTTTGAAGTTACTTATTATTATAGATTTATTGTTTATAGATTATTGTTGTTACTAGTGACTTTTAACTGGGTATTTAATGAGGGGTGTGGTTGTGACTGTTTTTTAATGTTGCAGTTGTTTATTTATTGCTGTTCTAGCTGTGCATGTCTTCTTTTGTTTTAAGGGGCATCTTTCCGCTTTTCCATAGGCTCAAAATGACATTCATTTTAAAAAATGTGCATAATGAAAGAAACATGGGTCTTGATGTAAACATTTCCTGAGTGTGACTTTGAAGAGGTTAGCGATGGCCGCTTTGAAACGAAATACTGCTGGCTGACAAATTTGTGGAGTAGGCTTTTGCATGTGTTGTACAACTTTCACAGTGCAATCCTGTGCGTGTTTACTCATAAGAAAGCCCCACTGAGTTCAATGGCACTTGCTTCCCAGAGAAGTGCACTCTGATTGCAGACAAACTTTTTTTTTTACATTGACTGTGAATTAGAGATGACAATTAAGAACCATCCATTAAAAATTAAAATTCCAGAAAAATTGCGGTGCTGGTATTTATTGGAAAGAATTGTAGTACTCCTTTCATCCATTCAATGCATCTGCTGAAGGAGACCGTTGCTTACATGTTTCTTGCCCCAGGAAACAAGCTGTGCAGTCACTTTGTAGAGGTATAGCACCATGCAATATCTGTATTTTGGGCTCCAGTATGGAATCCACAGTTTCTGAGCCATAGAAATATAACAAAAAGTTAAATTGGCAAAAGGCGGGATTTTGTAATTATATAATCTGAAGGTGAATTTGGAAGGATTTGCACCGAGCACTTTAAAATAACAAAACCTTCCATGTGTAAAGATGTCTTAAGGGGTCTCTCTCTCTCTCTCTCTCTCTCTCTCTCTCTCTCTCTCTCTCTCTGTGTGTGTGTGTGTGTGTGTGTGTGTGTGTGTGTGTGTGTCACTTTTGGAACAAAAAAGGTGGGCTTAAAGTATTTTAATGAAAAAATTGCTATCTGAATCTCATTGTTAAGATCCAGATGTTTTGAAATGTGGATTACCACCTCTCCAAAGTGAACACTGTGATTCTTGGGACAGAAAAGTATTTCCTGAACCCCCAAGTAGGCTTCATTTGTTTTGAGTTGGGGATCACTCCTGGAACCCCAGAACAAAAGGGCCAGTGCAATAGCCAGTGGCTATAATGTTGGATTTAGACTAAAGAGACACTGGATCAAACATTTCTCAGCCATGAGGGCTAGTAGATGAATTTGGGTCAGTTTTTCTCCCTCAGTGTAACCCATTTACAGAGCAGCTGTTATTTAGTTATTGTTAGTTATTGGTGATTATTATTCATATATCTCAATTGCGGTAGTAAGGGGTGAAGACTTAGGGATTGTGCCAAAGTCTACATAGAGAAGGTGGGTTTTTAAGGTGGACTTATATTAAAGGAGGCAAGATAGGAGACGTCTCAGAGACATTCAAAGCTTAGGGCATAGGGACAGTAACAGAGGAAAGGTGGGGTTATTTAGGAGCTATTCCGAATGCACGGGAGCGTGTGCAGGCGGCACAAGGTGGCAGCCCTGGTGCCTCTCCACAAATGGTGCCCCAGGTAGCCACCATGTGTCACCCCACAAACAGGTCTGCTTCTGCTGGGTTGCTGTGATCATTTTTTTTAAAGCAGGGAGAAAAGACCACACCTGCTGCCTGCTGCCCTTTGGAGAAAGGGTTGGATTAAGCTGGAAAAAAAAAAGTTTTTAACAAACTAATAGCCAGATCCTGTGCATATCTACTCAGAAGTCTCACTGAGGGCGCAATCCTAACCTGGAGTTAGACCAGCACAAGTTCCTTGTGCCAGCCCAGGAGTGTAACAAATGCGCCGTAAAGCACGTTTGCACCGTTCCTGGAGTCAGGGAGGCCGGCACACAGATGTGCACCATCCTCCCCGAATCTGAGAGCGGCCCAAACACGCTTTGCGGTTCGTTTGCGACATTCCTGGGTTGGCACAAGAGGCTTGTGCCAGCCTAACTCCAGGTTAGGATTGGGCCCTTAATTAAATGGGACTCACTCCCAGTAAAGTGTGTATATAGGATTGTAGCCCAAATTCGCTGTAGGGAAATTATCTCTGGGAAATAGAAGACATAAAATAAAACTCAACAATCCAGTCTTGGTTTTGGGTCAGCTGCTTCCTGTAGATATGCTTTCCTGTTTATTATCAGAATTTACAAGGAAAGTAAGAAAAAAGAGGCGTTGGCAAGTATGTATTTTTGGTGTCGTAGAATAAAAAACGTGAGTATCTCTGCGCACGTGCAGAGTGTCTTTCCCTACCCAATGAACAACTGCAATCTGCCCTTCCCCCAGGGACTAAGGGACAGGGCTTCCCAGGAAAAGCACGTGCCTGAGACGCCCAGGCAGTTCTGAGGTGCAGCACCTTTCGTTTTTAAAACCAACCCACCCCTGCCTTTGAGCCGTAACGTTCTTGTTTGCTGCCTTGGGACGGTGCCCAGTCTGTCCCGGCCCCTTTAAGAAGCCAAGTGCCTCTGTCGCTCCTGCTTGCTACGGCTGATTCTTCCCCCGGAAGAAAAGTGTAGCTAGAAGCGGCCGCTCTCCGACTCTGTGCAAGGTGGGGAGGAGGTGGTAACCAAGCGCGCGCAGATCTCCTCCCCTCAAGCCTCCGCAATACTAGGCACAGAACTGCTCCGGCCGAATCTTTTGTGGGAAGAGAGGAATTGGGGAGGGGGGTCCCCTCATAGCTGGGAGTTTGCTGCGACAAAGGAAGAGGGGAAAGTCCAGGAACTGAATAGAAAGCAACAGCAAACCTTTCCCCCAGCCAACGAGCAGCCCAAGCTCCTCGCAGAAGCGCGCACAGCAGAACGCGAGGCGGAGAGCGGACCGTGAGAAATTGACCAGGCACATCATGGCTTCTAGTCAATTTCGCCTTGGCAGAACCCCTGGGCAAAAAAGCCGGCTGGGCAGGCAGAAGCGGCTGCTTTGGGGCTGCATCCTCTGGGTTTCGCTTTGCTCCCCAAGATGTGGCGCTTTCAATCTGGACACTAAATTTTTGGTCCTGAAGAAAGGCAAGACCCCGGACAGTTTCTTTGGACTCTCGGTTGCCCTGCACCATCAACAGACTCCGCAGGACAGATACCTGTAAGTGAAATTGAAACAACCGCAGCTGATCACAAAAACTGCCTGGATTCCTTGCTTGCTGGGGTGGGAGCTGTTATTGTTAGATTCCTCTCTAGCTTTCTTCTTCCTCTCACAATCTGAGTTTTTCTTCTTCTTGAGATCTACTGAGAATTCACAGTCGCTGAGATGTTCAGAGCTCAATTCCCTATTAATTAAGGGGTTAAAGGTGTGTTCCTTTCCTTCCTTCCACATTTAGCATTATTTATTCTACAACTCTCCTTGGTGCATAGCACAACAGGTTCTAACTTGGCATTAATTTTTCAGTGATGTTTGGCAGTCTGCGGTCTGCTTCTGATCAAAATTCTATGTTCTTGATTCTTGGTGGTTAGAAAGTTTGCTTCATTTCTGCTTTTCTAGCTGGTTAATGAGGATCTTTATTTTATACATATATAATGTAAAGGTGTAGTGTATAAACAGAGAAGTGACTTCTTTTCAAGCGTGTGGCTTGTTTTCAGTTTGCATCCCCTTTCCGTTCATATATTCACCTCTTTAACTTTCAGATTAAATCAGAATGTGTCTATTTAAAGATGTAACCTTGACCACCGCTGCATGAGTCTGTGCATAAGGATGATTGAGGTCTCATCATCTTGGTTTCTAAGCTAGGCGTGTGTGCATTATATTTTGTCCCCTGGTCCTCCACACTAAAAATGCCCTTAATTCTAGGAAGCTGTGGCAAGCAAGCCTATCTCTGAGTAGCGATTAAGGCTATGGTACCTGAGATTGTATCTGGAGCAATTGTTGCTAATTGCAAGCCACTGGAAATTTTCTAGACACAAGGCTGAGGGTACAGGTTATCTTGCTGAAGCTAAGCAAGCTGGGCTGGTCAGTTTCTGAAGAGGTGACCAACCATCCCATGTACCTGGAATCCAATGTACTACTTTGAATTTTCACCATGGAAGAAAAGCAGGATCTTCTGCCTATAATAAATAGAATAAAAATGTCCATATCCAGGAGTAGTGACTACAGTTAATTTACTGTATAGTAACGACACTTGGCTCTAAGGAGTAGCTAGAAAGAACTTCTCAAGCAGACCTGAAGGCCAGGTAGTAAATGTTCAAATCCCAAAGTTGTGTGCATAAGGTCACTTTGTTCTCATGGGGATCCATGGTCCTATTATTATTATTATTATTATTATTATTATTATTATTATTATTATTA
>JAJKFI010000075.1:357979-369718 GCA_029204185.1 Lerista edwardsae | reverse complement strand
TATTATTATTATTATTATTATTATTATTATTATTATTATTATTATTATTATTATTATTATTATTATTGACCTGAGATGTTCAGAGATATTACCTCAGTATATGGACAGTCCCTAAAAGGGCTTCCTTTTGTAGTTGCATAGCTGCAGGTTTCTGTGAGGTCAAGTGTATGATGGTGATGATGATGATGATGATGATGATGATGATGATGATCTGCTTCATGTATACTGGGATAGACCCAGTGATGTCATGCAGGGGGAACACGGGGGAACTCAGTTCCACTAGTTAAAATTAAGGCTGACTCCGCCCACTTCACACTCCCCCCCTCCCAATGCCTCTGCAAAGAGCTTTTCTTCTTGGTTGGCCAGCACTCAGAGGGTTAAAGGGAGCGACTCCGGATTCCTAGGGGGGTGAAGGCAGTGATATCATTCAGGGGGAACGGACCAGAATGGGCGTTCCGGATCCTAACGGGCTCTGTGGCTGGTTCCGGGTTCCCGACAAGTGCCAATCAAAAGTGAGTTCCTGTTCCTAAATCATTTGAATGACACCACTGGATAGACCATTGTTATCCCCTTGCTAACTTGACAGGTTTTTGTGCTACCTGGAATTTAGCTTAATTCAGAGCACTTTTCTGGGGAATTTTGCTTGTAAGGATGCAGCCATGCACCTTGATACACCAGCCTCACCTGAATATGACTTGCTGGCAACAGGCCCCGTTCCAGGGAATGCAATCTGGAAGTGGAAAAGGTTTTTTTTTGGGGGGGGGATGTGGATTTGATGGGCCATATTCACACTAGGCTTTTGTAACTGAATCCAGCAAGAGGGAAATGCCAGTAAAAATGGGTCATGCTGAGCCCCAAATTGCATCGATGCCTTCTTAACACATGCTAAGTTCTTCAGTGGCCACACACACAAAACTAAATGCTTGATGCCAATAGTGATTTGAGAGAGACAGTCCCCGAATGACCCAACTTGGATGGTTCACTGCCAAGTCATGCAGGCATCCTGGCATTCAACATCCTGCCAGATCCAACTGAGATCCCCCTGTGAAAGAAATGGGATGATTAGCATGTGCTCATTACCACCTCCCTTCCCCCCCACCCTGCCCCAGTTCAATTCAAAAGACTGCTGGAACAGCCCCCTCCTCTCCCACATGTGTCAATATATAGACATTCCAATGGCCTTCAGTGTCGTATTTGTGTTTTCTATAACCGGCCACGTGCCTTGGTCAGAAGGGAGCCCCACATAGTGGTCTGCGCATGAGCATGCTCCTACACTTTTCTGGGTTGGGGAGCAGAGCTCCAAATGGCAGGCACCCCTGCTGTGTACATTGGTTTTGGTTAATAATTTTCTTTATTTTTGGCACTGACTGATGGCCGAAGCCATCATGAAAAGCAGTGGCATAGCGAAGGCATCTGTAATCGGGGGTCAAAGAAGATTTTATCGCCCCACCCCCCTCCATGAAGAAATCAAATTTAATAAGATTTCTGGGTTGCCATGACGTTTGATAGAATACAGCTATTTTAACATGGTTTGTTTCATTGTGCTCTGCATTAAATTACCTTTCCAATGATATACAGTATGAAAATATTTTCATATTTACCAAAGTTTTCACAATTTTGGCCAATAGTGTCAAGCTCAGCTTGTTGCCCCCCCCCTCTAGATCTTGTCACCCAGTGCAATTGCCCCTCCTCTGCACCTCCTTAGCTATGTCACTAATGCAAAGCAATCATTTTTAGGTCACGAATGAGAAAGGAAGCCTGAACTTCATTGGTTTTCTTGTTGTTGGGACAGGAGTCTTGCCATATTTGGGGATGCAGGAGGCAAACCTCCCTTTGGGGAACATGACCTGTTGATTCTTGGCTTAATGCAGTTCTTTTTTGTCTTGCTGTATCCCTCCGGGTTTGTTCTAGCAGGCACATGCCTTGTCTTGTAGGCTCATGCCGAATTAGCTTTAGGATACAGGCGTGTGCAGAAAATTAACTCCCTGCAGCGTTTGCCTTTTCATTCATTCCTGCTGCCTACCTGCTGTGCATTGATTGTGGAACAATCTTGGCGACAGGGACTAATGGGATGCTCGGTTTGGACACAGAGAAACTAGTGTGCTTTTCATAGCTTAGCCTCTAAGGTTTTCCAGGGTGGCGGTGGGAGATATTTGGGGATTCTTACTTGTGCCTCGAAGGGCTGCTTTCTGAACGCATTGTGGAAGAAATGGAAAATCTAGAAAATGCCAAATCTTTTATCAGTAATGTACAGGACTGGCTCCGAAATATGAGAAATATTATTTCCCTACTGCTTAATAAATATAAAGCCCTTTCAACTTTTTTCATCTGCCGGCTACAAATATTTTATTTATATATAAAATGTTCTCTCTCTCTCTCTCTCTCTCTCTCTCTCTCTCTCCCTCTCTCTCTCTCCGTGTTGATAAACTTGTAACATTCTTGTGCAGCGTAGTCAGAGGTTGACTTCACATGTGCTGAGGGTGCATCAGGGACTACTGGAATAATTATGAGAGCCAGAATGGTGTAGTGGTTGTGGGGCTGTGCTTAGACCTAGAAGATCCAGGTTCAAATCCCCACTTGGCCATGAAACTTTCTACAAGCGCAATCCTAACCTGGAGTTAAGCCGGCACAGTTAGGCAAGCAAAATTTGGCCGGCACAAGAACCACTGGGAACTATTCATCACTCTAGTCACTTTGAGTACAATCCTATGTATGTCTAGTTTGAAGTAAGTACCAATGTGCTCAGTGGGGCTTACTTCCAGGAAAGTGTTGATAGAATTGCAACTATAGCCACAATGGATCTCTAGCTTCCTGCTTCTGAATCTTTCCTCAAAAAATCCATGTAGATTTTGCATTCATGATCTCTCACATAGCCGAGACAGTCCTCTTAATAATAAAAGCACCCCGCATTTTATGTGGGCGGTGCATTCTCGAAAATCAGCACCTGTTTCAAAAATGGGTAAATTAAAAATAAAAAGGAAGACCCACAAGGCCAACCAAATATGCAGGAATGCCGGGAAGTGTTACCATGTTATTTAGAAAATGATTGCTTATAAATTAGGTTTTGTTGTTTGATCTTCAAAGTGCCCTATTTCAAAAATGTGTAACTCAGACCTGAGTAACAGGTGAGGTACCTGTACTCTGCAACAGGTTTGAAAAAAAAGAAGGGGCATTCATACACAGCGGTCTTTCCTAGCTTTGGAAACACTTTCCTTCTGACTTCACCAGTGGCATTCCTGGGGGGTGCAAAACGCAAAGCTTTTTAGGCTCCGGAATGCCCGTGTAAAGCCCATGTAAACCTCCCCCTTGCCTTCAGAGCCATTCATCACTGTAAAAACAAAGCAGAGGCATCACCTCAGCTCTGCTTTCACTTCCACAAATGGCTTTGAAGGTGGGGGGAGGGGCCGCTTTACACGGGCATTCAGGAGCCTGAAAAACTTAGTATTTTGCCTCCCCTCTAGGAATGCCACTGGACATAACTGGTCCTGAAGCCTGCTATGTTCCTCACTGAGGTTTGTTTGTGGAATGTGTGAACCTGGCAGCATACATCTGAGATTGTGCAAAGGACCTTTCCTTCCCCATAAGCAGGCCCTTGCAGTACTCTTGGCCCTCCCCTCCTCTTTTTGTGCATTTTGCTGTTGTGCATGCACAAAACCAAAGTGTGGTTCCTCCTCCAGATTTCTTCCCCTCCCCGTCCACCAGCATGCAAAGTGCACTATCATAATTGCCGCCCTTCCTAGTGGATTTTGTTCCCCCTTCCGCCATCTCTCAGGGTGCTCACTCTGCTCCTCATTCAAGGCTGGATTGGATTTCTTAATTTAAATTGCGCAGACCAAGGGCAGGCTGATCCTTGAAGGTCAAGGTGTGAAGTTCCCATGGACCTGTTAACATTCTTCTAGTTCTTTGCTGGATTGACAAATTTCTACAATGCTTTACAAAAGCCCTTTTAAAACCTCCGGATTTTTCCTCTTGATTAACTGACTCCTTCGTTTTGCCCAGGCCTCTGTTCCCATGGCGACCTGTATCATGTTGTTTAAACCCCAGCCTTCCCCCCTTTCTTAACCTTGCTATAAATCAAAGCATGCTCTGCTAATGTTGATTGCACGGAGGGGGCTGTTGTGTAGCTCGTGCTCAATCTAGAGAGTGGTTTTTGTTTGCCTCGCTGGGGTTGCCACCACTTTTTTCTGGCTCAGCTCCTCTGTGCCTTCATCAGCTGTTTGCCAGGTGGTAAGTTTCTCAAGTTAAGCGTTTCTGGATGTAGTGATGGAAGTGAGAAGGAAAGCTCTACCTTCTTTGCACAGAATCTGACAGCTGTTGCAGGCACAGGAACTCTGTAAGGAAGAAAACGTGGCAGCCCAGTTCTCATTTGCCATTGATTTGGGGCATTTCTTATGAGTTATTTCCGTAATAGTTTAAGTGTGCAGAGTACTTTGCGATCTTAATTTCTTTGATCCTCACAGAACAGGCTGCTGTATTCCCATTTTGCAGATGTGGTCAGATTTGGGGAGGAGCAGGGCTGACCCAAGACCACCTGACACCTGAAATGGAATGCCAAATTCTGCCTCCTTCTCTGAGGACCTGCCAGCCTCTGCTCCTCCCACTCTCCAGGGTTCTAGCTCCGCCCTCCCCTTTACATTGCCTCTTTGTCCCCCACTCTTCCTTTTCCAAATCAGAGAGTGGAAGGTCAGGGAGAGGCAGTGGAGGCAGATAAGTGGACAGAGATGGGTGCTCTCCACCAACATGCGGCCTGAGGCGACTGCCTCAGTTGGCCTCATGGGCGGGCCAGCTCTGGGGAGGAGGGAGTTGAAAAGTGGTGGCACTGCTCAGCATGCATGGTTATTGGCGCTTTAGAACCTGTTCTCAGTGCCAGCATGACGCCATAACATATATGAGGTTCTATGAGAGCAGAATCCTTTTTCAACGCCGCCAAAACCTTTGCAATGGGGGTTTAGGGCTTCTAGGGCAGATCCGCACATCTGGGGTTAGGGCTTCTAGGGCAGATCCACACATCTGGCATTAGGACTTCTTGGGCAGATGATGTGACTTCTAGGTAGCTTTTAATCGCCTTCTTTAATCACATGCCTGTTCTTAGCTGGACAAGGCAGCTCTCACTGTTTCAGGTTTTTCTATCTACCTTTATAAAGCTGATTAACCTCATGACAAAAAAAAGCATGGGAGAGCTGGGGTGGCGGGGGGGGGGGAAGCCCAGCTCTCGGCTTCGACACGCCTGAGACAGCTGGAGGGCCCTTCTCTCTCTGTCTGCCTCTTAACCCGTTTAACAAGGATATCTTGTGCCCTGGAGAGGATTTTGGATGGCAACAGCTGCGTGGCTCGAACAGCATCTGTGGAGACATTCCAGAGATTCATTTGCAAGGCTCTTGATGAAGTTTAGGACTTTTTTTCTCGAGGAGGGAATGAATCCGGTTTCCCTGAAGAGCAGCGCAAGGGAAAAAGGCAACTGTACACTGAAAATGCCCCTGCATGCTGAGAAAATGTGGATCCGTTCATTGTGGGCAGTGCGTTAGGAAATGTAGAATTTCCTTTTTCCCTATTTTGCCAGGTTTTGTGCTTCCTAATGCAGTTGTGCCTAGAAGAACTGCAACCCAACAGTTTAATAATTTGAGGCTGGAGACCAGCTTTCAACATTTGGGCTTGCCACTCGTGTCTGCAGTAGCTGGGCTTTTTCTTCTTTTTTTTCCACACTTACAGGCTAGCTTTGGAGGAGAGTGCTTCTGAGAATGTGCAAAGTATCTTTCTTTACAGAACAACCTGATAGATCAAGTTCCTGCACATTCACAGTACAATCCTAGGTGGGTCTACTTAGAAGTGCCTAATGCTGCCCCATTACCTGGGCATGTGCCAGGCGTTGCTCCTCCCAGTTGCTGGGTTGGAAAAGGAAGGAAGAGGGGATGGAGCAGAAGAGGAAGTGTGGAGCAGAAGAGATTGATGGGGTAGAGCGATGCATGCCACTCTTTCCTCCTCCACGCTTTCTCTTCTGTTCCAGCTTCCTCTTCCAGTCTAGGCAACGGGAGAAGGTGCAACAGCAGTGGATGTCAGTGGGCAGATGTAGACGGGTGGTTCCTACCAGTCTGTTGCCTGAGGCAGCCACCTCAGTAGGCCTAACGCAAGGGCAGCATGACCGGGTTCACCACCTGACACCACTTCTAGCTCCACTTCTGCTACAGCATATTGGAAAAGAAAAGAAAAAGCCCCTTATTATGCTCTGTTGTGTGGTTTTTGCAAACCCAGAAGTGCAGGACTTATGGTTCTGTTTCATGGGACAGTGTGAATGAAGGAGGGCCTTAATTTGTGTGGTCCCTGTGAACAAACTGGAAGTGCTGCATCTCCAGGTTTTGAAAAGCATGCAGTGGAGCACAGAAAGGAGGTGGGTGACCAACTTTCAGCAAGCAGGAAGTGGATCAATGCGACTCACGCCTGTGGAGGGCTGAAGGGAAGCAGTGGCAGACTTGGGGAAGGGTACCCCAAATCCACCCCCTGCCACTGTTGTCGGCCGCATCTGTTTGCTTCATGGCTGGATTGGCCACGTCCTCATGGATGGTGGAAATCTTCTTTCTTGTTCAGTCTGTTGATTCACCTTTTGGTCTCCATGTCAAGCAATGGCCAAACTGCAGATTAGGATGGATAAGAACATAAGAAGAGCCCTGCTGGATCAGGCCAAAGGCCCATCTAGTCCAGCTTCCTGTATCTCACAGCGGCCCACCAAGTGCCCCAGGGAGGCACGAGACACAAGATGCTTGCATCTTGTTGCCACTCCCTTGCACCCGGTACTCTGAAGTAGCCTACTTAACTACTAATGTAAGGAGGTTGCACAATCCATCATGGCCTATAGCCCATGATGGACTTTTCTTCCAGAAATCTGTCCAAACCCCTCTTAAAGGCATCTAGACCAGATGCCATCACCACCTCCTGTGGCAAAGAGTTCCACAGGCTAACCACCTGCTGGGTAAAAAAGTACTTCCTTTTATCTGTTTTAACTCTCCCAACCCTCAGTTTTAGCGGATGCCCCCTGGTTCTGGTGTTTTGAGAGAGGAAAAAGAACATCCCTCTATTGACTCTATCCCTTCCGTGCATAATTTTGTATGTCTCAATCATGTCCCGCCTCAGGCGCCTTTTTTCTAGGCTGAAGAGCCCCAAACGCTGCAGTCTTTCTTCATAAGGGAGGTGCCCCAGCCCCATAATCATTTTTGTTGCTCTCTTCTGCACCTTTTCCATCTCCAGATGTGTAATGCCTCTCAAGTTTTCGTTTATGTTATAGAAATGCAGTCCTATTCTGCACTTTTGTCTGGTTAGGGAGCAGAGCAGGCATGAAAGTCACAGATGGAATGAATGTCAAAGCATCGCCTTATTTAGCATGCACATTTATTTGTGGCCGGCTAAAAATGTAAATAACGATATCACACATACAAATGAGTGCGCAATACAAATAAATAGAAATAAAAGCAAAACAAACATAAGAATGTTGACTGTGATGCCGAAGTTGGTTCCTGGTCTCCGTTTCCTTACGTGCCACAGAAAAAAAGAACGGCCCAAGGAAGGAACTACATTTTCATGGCATCTATCAGACTCCATTGCTGATGCAAGCACTTCTATTTGGACCGGAAGCATAGGTATTGTCTCCTGTGATCCTGTGCATATTAGAATTATGTTTTTCCATCCCATCCATCCCTAAATGATCGTTTATCTGAAGTGTCACTCAGATTTCTGAGAACGTTCGTGTTAAACAAGGGGGCAAGTTCCTAGTCCTCATGGCTCATGCGTTGTTATAAAATATACTGAGAGCGCAATCCTAACCTGGAGTTAGGCCAGCAAAGTTTGGCTGGCACAAGGGCCACTGTAAAGCACGTTTGACCCACTTTCGGAGTCAGGGTGGATGGCACATAATTCCAGATGTGCAAGTGTTGGTCATGCTTACTTTGGGATCGTCGGGATGCTTATTGAGCCTTCCAGGCAGAGAAGTGCAAGGATGCAGCTGCAGGAGAAAAGTTGTGTCTTACCTGGAATCTGAAATATTTCCTTACTCTCCCATCTTTGTTGCCCTGTCCCCTTGCCTGGAGCCCTCCAGGCTCTCTGTTTAACCTGCATCTTCAAGTTTCCACTCAAAAGCAAATACTTCAGCAAAGCCTTTTTGAAACCACTCTTGCCTGGAGCTCAATTGTGACCCAACTCTTCTCTTCCCATTTCTGCTCTGCTCTCTCTTTTTTTAAAAGTATTTTCACTACTCCCTTTGCTCAGGAGCTCATGACAGACACCTTGCCCTCTGTGTAGCTTTGGGCACATTCCATACACTGTGGTTCATCCCTGGAGCGGCACAATTTGCCAGCACTCCCTGCCTTTGGGCCCAGGATTTTATCTGGGCTCTAAAGGAGGATTTTTGTTTGTGGGTGGGTGGGTTTGCCAATCTTTTTCCACCTCCCATGCCTGACCAGCTTGGAATGCTTGCCAAAAGGCATAGAAAAGAGCGACCAAAATGATTAGTGGGCTGGGGAACTTCCCTTGTGATGAAGGGCTACAGCATTTGGGGCTCTTTGGTCTAGAAAGAAGGGGGATGGGATATGATTGAAATGTATAAAATTAAGCATGGGATGGATAGAAGGATTTTCCCTCTTGCCCAATACTAGAACCAGGAGACAACCACTAAAATTGAGTGGTGGGAGACAAAACAGGAACAGACACAAGAAAACATTTCTTGACCCAGCAACTGTGGAACTCCTTGCCACAGGATATGGTGATGGCACCTGGTCTAGATGCCTTTAAAAGGGGATTAGACAGGTTTATGGATGAAACGTCCATCAAAGGTTGCAAGCCATGAAAAGTACGCTTTCTCTGAATACCAGATGCAAGGGAGTGGGATATAGGCGTGCCCCAGTATCCTCTGGGGTTCCATTCCAGACCCCCCCCCCATTGGTATCTGAAAAGGTGGATACTGGGGACGCCTTTTTGAAGACAGGGGAACATCAGTGGTTTTGCTGCAACAAGGTTCAAAAAAGTGATTTGTTAAATGTTCCCCCTATTTTTTTTAATAGGCATCCCAGTATCCATAGTATCCGTAGAATAACTGAAACTGTGGATACTGAATCAGTGGATTCCAGGACATGTCTGTACTGGAGTCTTGTGTGCTCCTTGAGGCATCGGGTGGGTCACTGGGAGATTCAGGAAGCTCGACTAGACTAGAAGCTAGACCCTTCCTATGTTGTAATGTCAGTGGTGTTATTCTACCGCAACGCTGGGCGGGACATCCGGGTGATCGACAGCCCGCCCGTCGCGTTCCGCCGTTTGCGTAACGTACGCAAGTGGCATAATTGGTTACGCAAACGGCGTAACGCTGCGGAACGCAACAGGCGGGCTGTCGATCACCCGGATGTCCCACCCAGCGTTCCAGTAGAATAACACCACTGTGTAATGCACCCATGACTGCTGCTTCCTTGTCCCTTTGTGGGATAGCTGCAGCTCAGCAGGCCAAGTGATGCTTGGTGATAGTCCTAGTGACTCCCAATGCCAGGGCAAGTGGTGCTTCTGCTGATCACAGGTACAACCTTTAGAATTAGGTCGTAGCCTATTGGGGTGGGGGTTCAGCCCCATGCGGCCAGCCAGCAGTGGTTCCCAGATTCACCTCTAGAACAATTTACAAGCAGCATCCTGCTGACTAAACGGGAGCAGAGGGCTGGTCCTAAATTCACAGGTGAGGCTGGGATGTCTCGAGAGTTATTTGGAGCATGACCCGACCCACTGGTGCTTCCCAGTCTAGACGCAAGGCAAAGCTTTAATGACCATGGATGGAACATTGTGGCGGCTTGCTCAATTAGACGTTTTTGCATTTGGGCATTTACTTTTGCATTTATGGCTCCCGTTAGCAGCCACCGTCTTGGCCGAGTTCCTGTCGAACGTCGCCTTCTGGCTCCACGAGGAGCTGTTTGCGCTTTACAAAATGTGCAGGGCCTTTTAGCTGAAAAATCTCGCTTCTCGGTTAATGTGTCTTGGATGGGCTCCCGGGTCTGAAGAACAAAACAGAAAACGAGAAAAGAGAGGTGCCTGCAAAAAGCTCCTGCTGGCGACTCCCGGACCCTGGCCGTGCCAGGAATGATGATGCTTGGGAGGAATGATGGAAGCCCAAAGCTTGATGACTCTTCTTTTGTTACTGCTTTGGAATCCTTGAGAGAGAACTTCAAAGAGTGCCTCCTCCAGACCTTAAGCAGGAGCATGGATTGGCGAAATCCATACTCCGGGTTTTCAATGGATGGTGAAAGCACTGATCAAAGCTCAGCTGGGCAAAGGTTTCAAGATTCAGAAGACATTGGTCCAGGTTGCTGGTTGATACCTCTGCTTTCTCAGGCATCTGAGTGTGTGTTCTGCATATCTCCTTACCTGGCGATGTTCTGGTCTGCTCTGTGCATTTCTTAAGCACCTAAGAACATAAAAAGAGCCCTGCTGGATCAGGCCAAAGGCCCATCCAGCTTCTTGTATCTGACAGTGGCCCACCAGATGCCTCTGGGAGCACACGACACAACAAGATGCCTGCATCCTGTTGCCACTCTCTTGTATTTGGCATTCTGAGGTAAATATGAGATAAATAAAACAGAATTTGCTATCCTAAGACCATAAGAAGAGCCCTGCTAAATCAGGCCACAGGCCCATCTAGTCCAGTTCTTGTATCTCACAATGGCCCACCAGATGCCTCAGGGAGCACACAAGACAACAAGATGCATCTTCTTGTGACGCCTTTGCACCTGGTACTCTGAAGTAGCCTACTACTAACATAAGGAGGTTGCACAACCCATCATGGCCTGCAGCCCACAATGGATTTTTCCTCCAGAAATCTGTCCAATCTCCTTTTAAAAGCACCTAGGCCACATGCCATCACCACCTCCTGTGGCAAGGAGTTCCACAGATTAATTACCCACTGGGTAAAAAAGTATTTCCTTTTATTTGTTCTAACTCTCCCAACACTCAACTCTTCCTTTCCTTTCCTGCAAGTGTCAACTTTTCTCCTGCCCAAGAACAAGATGGAGCTGAGGTTTGGAATGTGGGCTTGACTCATTGCTGTGAAGCACAGAAAGGGGTGACGCCTTACCAGAGTGTGCTCCTCCTTCTGCATGGACTTCTCTTTTAGGTCATCCTCCACTAGCCTTAATGTGACCCAGCTTTCGAAGGGTTAATGAATAGGTTGTCTGTTTCATGTCAACTTCTTAGCGGTGCTTCCGGAAACAGATACACATCTGGCTGTTCCAAAAGTGACATGGCCCTTGCAATAAATCCATGTTGGTTTCTTTTAAGGCTCAATATTAGATTTAGCTTTCTTCCATTTGCTACCTTGTAAAAGGAAAAGGGACGTGGTTGTTTTTTTTTTGCAACATGCATCTTGCTTATCCTAATGTGCAGAGGGGAGTTTGCTGGGTCTTTCTTTAACAATAGTCCTGGTCAAGCTGACCTATACGGTCTCAGTGTTTCACTCTGTTTTCGAACGTCACTTACAGTCATTCACCTGAGGCACAATTCAGGGCGCAAACCTACATTGGACATAGTGCCAATGCAACGTCGTTGCTGTATCACTAGCGCCAACGTGGAAGCTCCGACCGACACCCCCGCGTTGGCCTGAGAGCACTGGTGGAGAGCCGCCCATGTGCCAGCCAGACTTGGCTGGTGCAAGGGCGGTTCTGGGAGGAGGGCAGGAGGGTGGAACTGGATGGGGGGTGGTGCAAGGGTGGCTCTGGGAGGAGGGCA
>JAJKFI010000075.1:316744-357969 GCA_029204185.1 Lerista edwardsae | reverse complement strand
TGGGGGGTGGTGCAAGGGTGGCTCTGGGAGGAGGGCGGAACTGGACAGGGGTGTGTGTGAACCAGTGGGTGGGGTTGGGATGCAGCTGTACGGTGGCACCCAAGGCTCATTCCCTGGGCCGCACGGCCCCGATTTGGGCCTCATGGTGTCCTCGGAGCTGCACCTGCTATACAGTAGGCACAGTTCTGAGGAGCCCCATGGGGAGACTCCAGCAGCCTCCTATCGTGCGCTAGATCCTAACATGCGCTAGACACTTCCAATGCAAGTTAAGATTACGCCCTTGGTCTAGGTGAGCTACCTTTAAGTCCCCCTTCCCTCAATTTAATGCGGGAGTCGTTCTTCACTGAACTTAGAAACGTTTAATTTGGAGCATATCATGTCCTGCAGAGAAGCTCTTGCAGAGCTCAGCAACTCAGCTCTGACAAAGCTAATCTTTCCTTCCTTTAAAGGATAAGAACAACAGTGAAGAAATAAAAGCTTTGCAGTCATTACATTGAAAAGGGTCAGCTAGAAAGTAAATTGAGCACATTTTATTTCAAACACTTTTATGGTACTCTTATTTTGGTTTAAATATTATGTGTTACATATTACTATATATGTAATACATTATGTATACGTATTACATATTGCTATTGTGTTGGTTTACTTCTGATTTTGAACCCATATTTCTTGACCACCGAAGCTGAAATGCGTTAGGCATGGTGAATGATAGCCCTTGTGTAATTATGGCATTGTTGCAAGGGGATAAGAAGGCTGTGTAAGAGCTATGCTGCACAGCAAGGCCATCAGGCCAGCATAGCAGGAGCCCATTCAGACAGTGTATGTCACAGTGGATGCCTTCCAGCAAAAGTGCTTACTGAGCAAATCACTCCAGATGACTCGGGCAAGCAAGCCAATGCTCATGCTGGATGGGCAACAAACTTCACTGTTAGGTCAGCCTGTGTGTACATTTCCCACCTACTGATTAAAATGACAGAAGATTCGGATTTTACAAGGAAACAAAGCCTCCCACCCTTAGGGTAGATTGGTGGGCTATGAATGAATGAAGGGGGGTTGCCACCCATCCTATCCAATGCATGTTGATTTAAAAGTGGATCCCTCTGATATCAATGAGGCTTAAGGTAAAGGTTTCCCCACAACCGAATGGTCTAATTGTGACCGACTGTAGGGGGCGATGCTCATCTCCGTTTCTAAGCCTGTAGAGCCGGCATTTGTCCAAGGACAAGCTTCCGTGGTCCTGTGGCCGGCATGACTATATGACGTAGCGCACGGAACGCCGTTACCTTCCCACCGAAGTGGTCCCTATTTATCTACTCGCATTTTTACGTGCTTTCGAACTGCTAGGTTGGCAGGAGCTGGGACAAGCAACAGGAGTTCACTCGGTTGCGCAGTCTCAAACTCCCAACCTTCCGGTCAGAATGCCCAGCAGCAGAGGTTTAACCTACTGCGCCACCACGTCCCTATTCAATGTAAGCCTCAATGAGGCTTACACCCAAGTAAATGCAGCCTGAGCTTTCTCAAATGTGAACTTGAAATCTAACATTGGTACACCACCCTGAAGTCCAAAATGTCCCAAAAAGGTTGGGGGCAGATTCCAAGGAAAGGATTCCTGAGTCCTCTCTCCAAAAAACTCCATTTAATCCAGTTTCCCCCCCCAGAAGTGGTCATTTCCCCAACGTTCACTCTTCTTGCACAGTCCAATATTTCTAACTGTTCCGTTACGTGAGTGTCCTCCTTCTCTCCCAGGTCACAGAATTGTTTCTTGGCTCTCTGAGCTGATCCATTTCCCGGGCATGTGGGAGTAGCTCTCCGCCGGCTTCATTAATTCTAGCCTCCGTGTGCATCATGATGATGATCTATAATGCAGTGTAGGCTCCAGGCAAGAATGCTGCCAGCTGCCTGCTCTTTGGCCACTGCTGTAAAGCTCTTGGCTGGGAACGACTGCGCCAGCGTCTGTTTGCCATCCACTCCCATTGTATTGGTGTGATCATCTTTATGCCCCCATCCTTTGTGTGAGCAACAATGGAGGGGCAGGTAAGAGACTGCTATGGATATGTTCTTACCTACCTTCCCAGGTGCTTCCTGAACAAAAAGTGAAAGATTGGTGTTGTGACCCTTCGACACTCTGCATCCAGATGGGTCCTGCTGCTTCCCAAAGTAAAGCCAGGTTTCCACTTGCTCTCTCCTCTGGGCATCACACTTCTGCAATCTAACTGCTCTAAGGTACAAGCTAGTTCAGTGGTTCCCAAACTGTGGGTCGCAAGCCAACGTCAGGTGGGTCACACAGCATCTAGAGCAGCCATATTGAAAATATGGGAAGATGGGACACTGGAAAGCAGGAGGCTGTACGGCACAAGGGATGCTATAAAGTATGTTTGGACCACTCCCGAAATCAGAGATCCTCCCTGACTCTGAGAGTGGTCCAAACGCGCTTTATGGTGGCCCTTGTGCCAGCCAGATTTTGCTGGCCTGTGCCCCCCTAACTCTAGGTTAGGCTTGCGCTCTAATTCTATGATTGTTGACTAGAATACTGTATTAACTCCTCAAGAACAGTTGAATAACAACTGTGCAGTCACTTCAATTTGGAAAGGCCCTGGAACTGTTGAGGGATGACCCACCACACCTGAGATTCCGAAGCTCTGGTTTTAGTTCAATCTGCACCTTTGCAGTTCTTTCTTGTTACCTTTGTTCTCCCCAGGCATTGCTTCTTGCACTGAGCTGTGGGTGGTCCAGTTGGACAAGAATTTCTAAGGTGGGGGTGGAATGATAAGTGCAAAGAGCTCTCTGGAAAAGAGCACATGTGGACTGAGGCCAGCCTGTTGGTGCCAGCTTCCTAGAGCTGTTAATGGCAGGATGAAACTGAGAGAAAAGGGACCAACTGTTTAGCTTTGATGATGCAGTAGTTTTTTCTACTGCAGACCTTGCACGGGCCACAAACCTCTATCCCTACCTCTTTTGTAACTCAGCTATGAGACTATTTGCCACCTTTAAAATCCCAGAGAGAGAGAGGGATTTAGCCTCCTGACCTCAAAGACTTAAGGCACAATCCAGAGAGTCAGATAGATGGCGTCAGTTCCTTGCACCAACTTAGGAGTGATGCAAACGTACTATAAGGCATGTTTGTGCCGCTCTGGGCGGTGGCCAGGCCAGTGCAAGCAGTTGTGCTCACCTGGGGAATCTGCCAGTGAGTGGTGATGCGGGGGGTTAGGGAGGACAGGGGGAGGGTAGAATGGGGTGGGGGGAGGGCAGGCCTTTGGGTGGACTGCCCCAGGGACAGGGGCCGAGACGGGATCCAGTACTTAGGCCAGATCCTAACCCCTGTCCCTGCCTGGTTGGCCCCGATCTGGGCTGTTTGGATTTGCACCAGCGATTTGTACCAGTGCCCATTGGTTGGTAGGTAGCATATGCATTGGGGTGGCCAAGCGCAAGGGCTGCATATGATAAACTTCAGATAATTGCAAGAGAGATGCCTGAGAACTGCAATGTTTAAGAAGCATTTAAATTCTCAAGTTTAATGTTCAGGTTGAGTCAATGTATTTATATTTAGTCCATTGATTTCTCAATTTATAACCTGGTAAATAATCATAGTGGGATGTGGTGGCGCAGTGGGTTATACCGCTGTTGCTGGGCTTTCTGACCAGAAGGTTGGCAGTTCGAGACCGCGCAATGGAGTGAGCTCCTGTCGCTTGTCCCAGCTCCTGCCAACCTAGCAGTTTGAAAGCACCTAAATGCAAGTAGATAAATAGGGACCACTTCAATGGGAAGGTAACGGCGTTCCGTGCACCTTGGCGTATAGTCATGCCGGCCACAATACCACGGAAGCTTGTCCTCAGACAAAGGATGGCTCTTCTGCTTAGAAATGGAGATGAGCACCGCCCCCTATGGTCGGGCAGGACTAGACCATTCGGTCATGGGGAAACCTTTACCTTTTTAAAACTCCAGGTTAGGGTTGCACGCCCAGCCTTGGAGCAGATGGGTTTATGAGGAATGGCGTTTGCCCAGCGGTCAACTCCTGGAGGCCTCTCTTGACGGAGCTCCTTGGCTGGCTGTGTTTACACTTGGCTTGGCTGGCACAGCTGCCTCTCCCTTTTCTGACCAGCTCAGCCCTGTGACTGAGCCACCGTTGGCGCCAGCGGAGGAGATGCCCAGGAGATCGTTTACGCTTTTTCTCTTGACACTCCTTGGCGTGTTTGTTAAATACTGGCATAAAACTCTCCCGAAGTTAGAAAAGCAGCCAGTCTCATTCAGGAAGGGGAGGCAGGCACCGAGAATGGAATTCAGGGTTGCATCTAGTATCCACTCCCCTGGAGTTTACACCCAAGGCGTCCCAACTGCCCTTATTTAGTCTGTTTTCTTGTGATCACAGAATCGTCATCTCATTTCTTTTGCTATGTAAAACACTTGGAGAACTTCCTTGTTGAAAGCTGGTATATAAATATAAGGTATATTATAGTCACCGGCATATAAACGTAGGGTGGTATTCAGCAATTTTCAACTAGTACGCTGCAAATGGTTCACTGTAGTGTGGTGTGCCTTGTCAATTGTCAAAAAATCTGATCGTGTTCCTAGACAATTTTAGTGCCTCTTCAATGTGCTGTGAGATGGAAAAGGTTGAAAATTGCTGGTATATATTATAGGGCAGTGTTATACAAACTGTGGGTCGGGACCCACTTGGTGGGACGCAACCTGATGTAAGGTGGGTCGCAGAAAGCTGGGAGCAGCCATCTTGGAAACTGCAGACTTTTTGAATTTTCAAGGGAGGGTTTTTAAAAATTTTGTTTTTAGTTCAGTGCTTTTAAGTAATATTTTAACCTAATCTTGCTTTCTGTTTGGGTTGTTTCATGGTTGTGCCATTACTGCAATCCAAGAATGCCAGTTTGCATTCTAGGAGTGTCATTTGATTGCATCACAATGACAGTATTTCCTGCTTGATTATGTCACTTCCGACTATGACATCACTTCCAGCTTAATGACATCATTTCTGGTGGGTCCTGACACGAGTGCCATTCTAAAAAGTGGGTCCCAATCTAAAAGGTTTGAATGCCGCTGTTATAGGGTAACTGGTATAGAGAGATGTATTTTGCAAATATAATACAGAAAGAGGCCAAGAAGGCGTTTCATCCGCATAATCAGATCTGCAGTTCCCGGTCCTGCTTTTGTATAAATTTATTACCACCTTCTCTGGAGGTCAAGAATTTTGCTGATTTCTCTTACATTGCTTATGCTTGTAATTTCCTTTATATCCCATCCTTCCACTAAGAAGTTCAGGACATCATCCATTCTTTCCCTGTTCCATAGGTCAGAGATCGGGACTTAATAATAAATAACATTTGTATGATGCTCTGAATGTGCCAAAGTGCTGCACATGTAAAGTCAATATTATAACAATCCTGTTAAGATACTTAATATTATCCCCATAGTACAGCTGTGAAGACCAAGGGTGGTCTGATTTGCTGCAATAAGCTGTTGGGATGGGCAGGCAGGTAGAAAGAGAGGCTCATGGGGCAGAGCATGACACCTTCTAGATCCCAATGGGTAATTGAAAACATCTGAACAAAAATAAGGTGTCCTTGATCAATATGACCTCATCGGATATCTTCCCAGCTTGACTGGGAAGAAGGCACTTTCTTTCCTGTGATGTAGTGTTCTATTTAAAGTGCAGGAGTTTGTCATGACACAAAATCTTTCAGGTTGAGATATTGGACTGGGTGTTGTGTGCATGTTTAATCTGACATCCCCTCATTTGATCTTCAAGCACTCCATTGATCCCGAAAAAGTACATTTAGACCACTATCGTAGACAGAGAGGCCAGCACACAGACGTGCACCATCCTCTCTGACTCAGAGAGTGGTCCAAAAGCACTTTATGGTGGCCCTGGTGCCAGCCAAACTTTGCTGGCCTAACTGTGCCGGCCTAACTCCAGGTTAGGATTGCGCTCTAAAATTCTTACATATACTTACTCACCATGCACACTAATGATAAAGCTTGAGAATTTTTATTTACTTTTTGTATTCATTGTGATGCCGAAAGCAGCTCAGCCAACATATTTCCATGAGCCGCACTTTATACGTCAAATGTGGCTTGCAAGCCGCAGTTTGGCCACCTTTGCTCTAATGAGGCCCTCACTTCTATGGCGATCCTCCCATTTCCAGCATCTCCTTCTTGGTCCATCACAGCATGGACCAAGAAGTGATCACAAATGTGTTTTGGGGTCACAAGCGATCAAGAAGTGTGTTTTGCGATCACAGGATTGGGGTATGTGGGTGGTCAAAAGGGTGACCTTTCAAAAGGTCAGGAAAAGGGAAGCTTTTTTTTTTTTTTTTGCTCCCTGGCATCCTCTCAGTAGTTTAAAGCTGTTTCGAATGCCCAGGAGGGATAAGCTCCCCTTCCCCAAGAAGAGATGTTATCTGCCACGTTTCTGCCCCAGCTCTTGCCTCAAGGTCTGCTGCTCAGCTCTGGGTTAAGCAGATGTTTGAGCCTGCAATTCGTCTGTCTCAACCCGCTCTTCTCACCTGCACACACCCCAGCCACCAACATGCCCCCACTCTACGACACACGCAAGGCCTGTGCAAAAGCCACACTTTTGACACAGTTGACTCTCCCGGGCCAAGACTTGAAGGTACAATTGGAGGCAGCAAAAGTCAGCTCCCTGACGTCGTCCTTGGACTTTCGCCTCCCCTCCTTCCTCTTCCCAACAGCGTGGGTACGGCTCTTGGCACGGGCTCAAAGCTATTGTTTTTTGTCCCAATGACTTCCTGTCATGCCAGTTGGACTTCCCTGACCCCTGCCAGCCACTGGATTGATGAGAGCAGAAAGTTCCCCTTACCAAAAGGCACTAGTGGAACGCACTTGAAACCGAAGGGTCCGAAGAGGAGCCAAAAACCATCCATTCCACAACTGAGCGGTGAAGGAGAACCAGCTCGCTACAGGCAGAGGTGGATCTACAGGGAGGGCAAAGCTCTAAGTGTTGCAAGAAGCCTTACCCTGTCATGTAAATCCCTCCTCTCCCTTGCTGCTGTAGCCAGTAAGCAACACCAAGATGTTGCTTTTCCCTGTGAGGATTGGCTAAAATGGTGCAGGAGAGGAGTGATTTCCACTGCAAGGTAAGGCTTCTTGCAAAACTTAGAGCTTTGCCATCCCTATAGAAACGCCACTGGCTACAAGCCCTCCTGTGACAGGTCAGCAACCACAGGTCGGTGGTAGCAAGGTGTCTGCAAAGCAAACGGTTTCCAGCTTATTTGTGTCAGTGAACCAGGCCCCAATCTGGCAGTGGTTCACAGATGAATCCTAGGATAGGAGGAGTTCCATCAGAAGAATGGCAGATCTAATAATTAGGGGTGGGTTTTTTGGGTGATATTTTTTTCCAGACTTCTTGATTAAAATAGCAAATTCAGGTGTTGTGTGTTTGCATCCAATTTTTTATTGCAAATTGTACAAACAGTGCAATAAATAAGGGTGAATGGCCCTACAAAGGCAAGCAATCACTGGCACACACACCTCAGCTCGAAATGACCTGCTCAAAAGTTCCTGAGTTGCTGCTCTGGTTGCTGCTTGGAGCATCAAGAAACTGCTGCTGCTACTACTTCCACCGTCCATTAAAGTCGCCCCAGCATGCACTGTAAACTATGAGCATGCGTCTTCATGCAAGTTTAAGCAAGCTTCCTCCTGTTTCTGCCCCTCCTCCTCCTGATCCCTCACTGAAAACTATTTGTGGATTCCTCAAAACGGTGCCAAAAATAAGCCAAAGTGCTTATTTTTGTGAAAGTGATCTACATGTGTGTCAAGCTGTGTCAAAAATAAGCAAAAGTGGTGTTATCTAAATTTCATTTTTTGTAGAAATTCTCATTATTTAGCATTCTGTGTTGATCACTGAAAAAAACCATCCCTACTAATAATTCACAATACGAGAATTTGAACAAGTCATCCCAAAAAGGCAAAACTCTAGGGACTTGGTAAGGACAGTCATCTATACTAGTGGGCTCCATCTCTAGCGCCTAGCCAGATCCAGTATTTGCCTGCACCTTCCCTGGTGTGAATGGCACTTTCTGTTTTGCCGGGGTCTCTCCAAAAGACCCCAACTACAGCCCCCAGGCATCTTCACTGCCAGCTGCATCTGTGTGGAACACCAGGCGCAAAGCATACTGGGGTGACAGACCCCAGAAGTGGATGACCGCGAAGGCCCCTGGGGGCTCTAGTCAGAGACTTTCAGAGCTTCCCTGGTGGAACAGAAACTGCCTTTTGTGCCGGGGAAGTTTTTCCCCAGTGTAGCAGTCCTCAGTTTGGGGATCTATAGAGTGGCCAAATCAGCTTGACATTTCTGAAGTGGTGTCTGTGATCTCACAAGTTGGCCAATTCTTGACAACATGGGGGAAAGTGGGGAATTGGGTACAGAGGTGGGGTTCAACTAATGAGATTAACTTTTGCCACCCTTTCGTCTGTCAAAATGACCCTGTTTTTCCTGGTTTTTGCTTTTCCCCCTCAAACTGGAAACCCTAGCCGGGGCAGAGACCGGAAAGTCTAAGCTGACCTTGACTGATACTTTCTGTAGTTATTCTATCTGGAGTATTTGAAACCCTCCTCAGTTTTCCAGCTCAAAGATGCCCAAACCTGATAATGCCACAATATAAGCATAAAGCCATTACAAATATTAAAAATCGGAAACCGCCATCCAAGCCAAGGCTACGGGCAGTAAAAATACATTTTTCAAAACAGCAGCAATTAAAAATCTGCTGAATAGTTAACAACTTGGCAGGACAAAGACAGCTTGGCAGGTGGCAGAAGGCCATCTGAGAAGGGGGTGAGGCAAACGCCATTCAGCAGGGAGTTCCACAGTTTGCACATGGCTGCCAAAACATTCATCTCCTTTGCCCCAGCCCAATGTACTTGGGGACGTAGCTGCTAAACTAGGGCCTGCACACTTGATGAGGTTCAGAAATAAAAGGGAGAAAGTAAGATTGAAGCTGCACTCGATGCTCACTTATCTGGGAGGAAGCCCCATTTAACACAGTAAGACTTACTTCTGAGTAAGCATACTTAGGCGTGTGATATACTTCTTCTTTTGAAAATAGAAGAAGAGGGTCTCAATTTTTGGAAGAGATACTGCAAACGGAATGTGCCTGGCGGGATATTAGTATTTTGAAAATGGTTCTCAACCTATATTATTTTAGCCTTGCTTTCAGTTTTTTTATTTGAAATATTTATATCAACCAAAAATATCTCAAAGTGGTTTACATAGCAAGGGGATGAGAAGAGTTTCTCGCACCCCCCCCCGTCTTGCCTCACTCTTCTGCTGTTGCCACATCCTTTCAACTGGCTGAACAGGCATTCTCCCCACCCAGCCAATGGAAAAGAAGCAGCAGAAGTGGCCGTGACCCGGAGGTGGTGATGAGGGTTATCTATCTGCTCCTCCAGCACCACTGTGGAAGGAGAGACTGGGGCATGCCCTCATCTTCCTTTGACTCACTTACCTGGAGAGTGTGAGAGAAGAGAATGGGATGCCAACCGGTTGGAAAGGCCAGGGTGGTGGTGGGTGAGTGTGGGGCACACCCAGGCACACCCCATCAGTCTGCCACTTCCCTGCCTCTCAAAGCAACTGTTTCAGTCCACCACACAGATGGGCCACCTTTTCCTTGTCGTTACATCACGGCATCATGTGGCGTTGTTTCCCTGGAGGAGGCACTGATAGTGGCAGCAGCTTTGGGGTCCGACTGCTGACCCCATTCGGCTCCTGTCGAGGCTCCCCCTGAAGGGAGCACCCTGTAATGGGGGTACCACTAAGCAGAAGGAACGGAAGGTAGCCAGATCATGAAATCACCAAAACACCAGGCAGCGGATACTGCCCCCCACACTGTTCCTTCTGCTCAGTGGTGCAGCAGTGCCCCCCCCTCCAAGTGGCACCCAGGGCAGGTGTCTACATCTGCCAATATCCTAGATACACTTCTGCCCAAAGGGACCTGGGGCACAATCCTATTCAACTTTCCATTACTGATGCAGCCACATTGCATCCCTGAGGTAAGGGGATCAATATCCCCTTACCTTGAGGAGGCCTCCATGACTGCCCCCCCCCGCAGCTGCAGGATGTAGCACATGCCCCATTGGCACAGCTATGTCAGAACTGGAAAGTTGGTTAGGATTGCGTCCCCACATGCTTAAGAGACACAAGAAATGTAGCAAACCGTTCTGCCCCTGAGAAAATAGCAGATCCTGAGAGGGATATGGACACAGGGACGAACGGAGCCCTGAGTGCGCCCATAGCAGAGCGACAAAACTGCGCTCCCAGCACGTCGCCCCGCCCCCCCTGCGTCACCCAGCCACGCCTCCCTGCGCCCGGAATAGCTCCATTTTGGAGCGGAAAGGACGCCAGGGAGGGTGGGTGGGGCAAACAGCGCGCAGGTTCGTCCGTGGACTCCGCACAATGGCGCCCCGCCGCTGCCGGCACCCATGGCTCGCGCCACCCCAGGCTACACCCTTCCTCCACCTCTGTATGGACAGGATGATTAGGGACAGTGGTCCCCCATGGCTAAATATATTTTAAAAATGTCTCTTTTAAAAGTGCCTCTTTGTCCAGTTAGCAAGGGCACTAGCAATTTTATATGTCAATGAAATGCAACAGAACTGTTGAGATGTGCAAACATAATGTACTCGCCTTTGTTCACAGTGCAAAGAGAGGTTAACTTATTTTGCAAGACTTGGAAATCATAAAATAAATAGTACATGCACACAGAAGAAAATGATGAAATTTCCAAGGAACTGCTCAAAATCACATTGATAAGACTGAAGAATGATCCTTGTTTTTCAGTAATAATGATCTGAAACTCCAGAAATAGTTTCAGCTTGGTTATGTGTGTTCAGAGAGATTTGTACAGAAACATCGAGACAAAAAAGTGGCAATCCCTTCCCTTCTCCCAACCACTGATTGATCTTTGTTGTTGTTCAGTCGCTAAGTCGTGTCTGACTCTTTGTGATCCCATGGACCACAGCACGCCAGGCCTTCCTGTCCTCCACTAACTTCCAGAGTTCGCCCTGGGTAGAATTTCCTACCTTACCACTAATGTGGTAACTAGTCAGATCTCACAAACAAAAGCCCACCTGCTAAGAAATCCCCAGGAAGGTTTAGGAGAGAAATACCACAGATCAGAGAGATGTGTGCACTACAGAGGGTAAATACAGATGCCTTTATATACCATTTAATTATCTGAGTGTGCATGGAGCCACTTGGCCAGCTTGTTGGCTAGTGCTTCTTAACAAACAACAAGGAGGGTATATTGTCTGTTACACTAACAGGTATATTTTTACAAAATACAAAATGTATTGTTACAAAAATTCAGGTGTTTTTGCTCAGGTGTAGCCCTGTATTTAAAAATACTACTATGATACAGACCAATATCCATGCCTGCCCCATGTAGGGTTGCTAACACATTAAAGCAGTTATTCCAAAACTGTGGGTCAGGACCCACCAGTGGGTCACAAGCCAATGTCAGGTGGGTCATGAAGCACCAAGAGCAGCCATATGGGAAAATGGGATGCTGGAAAGGGGGAGGGCTGTGTGGTTGTTTTGCTTGTGTCAAGGTTGTAAATCGGCTTTTTTTCTTTTTGATTCACTTCACATTTGGAAAATGGCTGAGAAATAACCCAACTTATTGCTGCATTCTCAGGAAAGCAACAGGCTTTGGCAACACAACAGTGACACTTCCTGCCATGACATCACTTCTGGTGGGTCCCAGACAGGTTGTCTTTCTAAAAAGTAGGTCCCTGTGCTAAAAAGTTTGAGAACTACTGCTTTAAAGCCTTCTCTCGAGGTTCCCCCCCCTCCCAAATAGGATGAAATGTAATGAAGCTAAGGGGGCCTTATTAAGATCTACAGGACTACTTTCAGCCATTGGTTCCCAAACTGTGTGACACAGCAAATTCACAGAGGCACTGCAAGATGACCCCAGCAGCCTCTTCTTTCCTAGCTCTCCTGGATGCCGCCATCTCATGCGATCCAAGATGGCAGTGCCCCGGAGAGGCGGGAAGAAGAGGCCACTGTGAAAGAAAGGCACCTTAACCATGGTTAGGTATGTTTGGGAATCATTGGCTTTCAGCAATCACCTGGAGAGTGATGCTGATTCCTGACCAGTCCTGGAGGGTTGGCAATGGGTAAAATGACTCTCCTATCTTTGCAGCAGCTTTGGAGGCAAATACCAGTTTGGGGCAGGACCGGCCCACCCTTGAGGCCAACTGAAGCTGTTGCATCAGGCAGAAGGTTGATACTCTTCTCTTGCCTCCACTGCTCCTCTCCTCTTTCCACTCCTTGGATTGGAAAAGGAAGATAGAGAGGAAATGTGAAAAGGAGGAGATTGGAGAGTGAGAGGAGTTGAGACTGGCACATCATCGGGTAAAGAGGTTACCATTTGGCATGCCCGGTATCAGGAGGTCTTGGGCTGGCCCTGGGTTGTGGGGAGGTGATTTTCAGTAGGAAAATGGTAGAGGAGATACAGTCAGCCTCCCTCTTGCAGTTATTTTGTTAAGTAGAGGTGGTGTTCCATTTGGTCTTAAGGCCACCTCTTAGCGCATTCTTCATAACATGTAGTTTGACCCTTTCTGTATGCCTTGTCTAGACAGGGATTTGTGCAGTACCTTTTGACCCTGCTCTGTGATCTAAGACACGGGGCAGGCGGAAGGCAGGTTGGAAACTCTGGTGCGTTTCTGGATGATTTGCATTAAATCAGCAAAGGTTTCTGACTCCCAGCAGCTTAACAACAGCAAGCAAAATTGCAAGTTGGAAGGAAAATCACCTGATGTGGCTGGCCGTGCTATTCAAATTGCTTCTCTCTCACGCTCAGGGTGCCTCTCCTGGGAAATCTAAAGCATTCCCTGGTTACCTTTAACTGAGGGGGCAATCCTAAATTGCGCTGGAATGGCAAGGATGCCAGGCACATCCAGCGCACCTTAGGGGCACTGGGGAGCCTCCCCGGAGCAAGGGCACATTCACGCCCCTTGCCCCAGGGGAGGCTCCAGCGTCCTCATAGGGTCCCTTGGATAGCAGGCACAGATTCGAGGAAGCCGTGTGGCCCGAATCGGGGCTGTGCAGCCCGGGGCCGGAGCCTTGGAGGTGGCCTACTGGCCATAACCCAACGCCCCTTCCCAGGCCAGCATGCCTACTGGCCCGCCCCCCACCTAGAACTGTCCTTGTGCCCCCCCTCCTTCCAGAACTGCCCTTGCGCCAGCTGAGTTCAGCTGGTGCAGTGGCTGCTTGGGGCCAGCCCTTTGGGCCAACACTATGGCTCGTGTTGGCCCAAGAGCGCTAGCGCTGACGTGGGGTCCAGTTGGTGCCCCCGCATCGGTGCTAGTGATGCTGCACTGGTGCTACCATGTAGCGTTGGCGCAACATCCATTCATGGATTGCACCCGGAGTCTGTGTACAGCTCTGACCACTCTGAACACTGTTTTGTGTTGGGTTGGCTGATCTGTAGACATCCCAGTGCAATTTGTGCTTGTCTATATGCAGACCATCCCAGTGTCTGGCTTATGGGGACCAGCAAGTAATGGGCTCTGCCACTGTTTTATTCTTGGCTATGCTTGATGGGCCTTGGGGGAGTCTAGTTAAAAACAAAGTCAATCCTGCAAGCATAGGAAGCTGCCTTATACACTACTCAGTCTAGTGGTCTGTATTCCTATTCCTATTGAAGCTCAGGATTGCTGACACTGGATACTGACAGGCAGCAGCTGTCCAAGGTTCCAAATAGAAATCGTTGTATGCTCTGCATACATAGAGATGTCGGGGATTGAACTTGGAACCGTCGGCGTCCAAAGTGGTCTTCCGCTGAGCTACGAACCTGCCAACCGCAAAGCTAAGAGATTGGTCTTGGGGTCTTTTTCCGTGTTTTACAAGGTTCTGGGGCAAGACAGCGACACCCAAGCAGTATGAGTTATATCTCCACATCGTTTTGCAAGCCTGCAGAAGATCCTGGGAACACCTTTGAGATGGCATGTAACTTCAGCTGCATCTCGCACAGTAGCTGCAATGGCAATTTTTTTTTCCTAGTAACTCTTACCAGTTGTCCCCCTTTGGGTGGGTGTTAAGCTGTTGGGGCTCTTGACTCTCCCTTAGCGTCATTGACTAAATCAGTTCTACTCCCGAAAGAGAGCAAGGCCTGTTATACATTGGGTTTCATGCTTTAGAAACTCAGACAAGGCAGGTGCAGCTGGAAGGTATATTGTAACAGGCAACCATTAGAGCTGAAGGGCAACAGCCCAACCCCTATATAACATTAACTCCACCCCCCAGTTTTCCCACTCTTCAGGATTCGTATAGCTCAGGGCCCCTGATTGGAGGGGTGATTAGCTCAACCCCTCCAGCTCTCTTGCTCAGACTCAGACTATCCTCCTACATACATAACAAGGCTTATCACAAAACTCTTGTGAAATCAAATGATGGGCAGGCATTGTCTTGTAAAGCGGTAAGTTGCTTGCTCCAAACAGTTCACTGTCAATTCCTACCTAGACAATGAAAGGAATTTGCAGTCTCTTCCAATTTCTCCATCAGCTGCCTTGCAACCGTTTTTTCTCTTCCCCAACAGCCTTAGAATATTTGGCTGCCCCATGCCTGCCTTGGAAGTCAACCTCCTTCCAAATCTCAGTTCAAGCTCTAGCTTCCTTTTAGTTTATTCGGACGCTAGGTACTTAATGAATTGCATATTGCTGTCCAAAGCACCATGTGGGATGCTTGCACCGTTTTGAGTCTCGAAAGCAAATTGCATTTTGCAAAATACGACGAGTGACGTAAAATTAAGGCTGCGATCCTATGCACCTTTTCCTGGGAGTAAGCACCATGGAGCAAAAGGGGACTTGCTTCTGATATGCCTAGGATCATACTATAAAACTATGGTTTCAAACTTAGAAAGTTGACGGGGGAGTGTTTGGGAACTAGACAAAGACTTGTCTGCAATTGCATTGCATTGAAGATTTGCATTGTGCGCACTCTGGCAACACATAAAAAGCAGCCTGGTAGGAGAGAGGGAGAATAATGCATAGGGGGACAGGCAGGGACACCTTCGAGCTATGCCCGTTGATTAGTCCACATCCTGCCTGGCACAATTCCTGCAAGCTCAGCCAAGAGACCTTGGTAGGAGGATGCTGCCTCTGAGTCAGGCATGAGGCCATGCTAGCATGCCCGAATGCAAGGAGTGATTTGGGTGGAAAATATTTCACCTCCTGGGGAGAAGCCACCTGAGTCATTGGATGAAACATGATTTGTGGCCTTTCTCAGGGATGCTGCATCCGGTCAACCTTGTTTCCAGCAATAGATGTGCTGGAAGGAAGACTGCAGTAGATCTTACCTGCTCCAGCATAATCAGCGTAATCCATCCACAAACAGTGGCTTCCAAAAACGGGTACCATATCAGCTCTGAGTAATCTGTTATATCCTGCCCAAAAGTGTGTGAAGGGGAAAGATATGATTTTATTACACAAGTGCACCTGATCAGTGATTCATAGCAGTGGACTTCACAAAAGTTTCCTCATTGTTTTATCAGGACATAATGGATGGGATGATGGTGCAGTGGCAAAGAACCTGCTTTGCATCTCAAAGGATGCAGGTTCAATTCCCCCATAACTCCAGGAGGGGTTAGGAATAGAATGCCCTGCTGGTCAGGCAGGAAATGTTTGTCTTGATGGACCTACTATATAGGGCAGATTTAGACATGCATTATCAAGATATGCATACAGAGTGGATTCATATGCGGAGCTATAGGGGCATTCACTTCCTAGCTTGGGACCCACTTTGAGGGTTGGGACTCAGTTTCTGCTGCTCCAATGAAAACATGAAATACATGAAAAGGATCACATAACTAATTGCCCCAATAAAAATCAGTTTGCTTCTAACTGCCATACAAAGAGCCCAGCTCCTGCAGTTTGCAAGCTTGTGTAAATCTAGGGGTCTCCAAACCTTTCAGTACGAGGGCCTCATCATATATTTTACACATTTTCATGGGTCGAAAAAAGATCAGTTTTACAAATGAATGAATGAAATTTAAATAAAGGAATAAGTTTTACTTGGGTCTTTTTTGTAAGCGGCATGATACGATTCAGAATAGAAGGGAAATGTGACAATTACGAAGAAACAATGCCATGCTTAAACTGAGAGCGCACTCCGAACCTGGTGTTGCACCGGTGCAGTGCTCTTGCACTGGACCACTGCTGTTGCAAATGTGCTGTCAGGTGCGTCTGCACCACGGAATTGGTCGCTGGACCGGTGCAAGCAGCAGTGCTGACCCTTGAGCGCCAGTGCGCCAGTCAGTTGTGCCGGTCAAGTGCCAGCATGACACAGCAGGACTGTGCCAAAGAGTGCCAGAGGCGTAACAGGGCAGCACAATGGGGGTGGAGACAGGACATGTCCTAACCCCTGTCCCCGGGCTGGGCGGCCCCACTTCGGGCGCAGGCGCAGATCTGAGCAGCCCCATAGGGCTGGCTGGGGCTTACCTCAGGGTGACCCCCTTTCCCCGCGCTGAGCTGCCGCCGCCTCCTCCTAACGTGCTTAGGATGGACTGCGCTGGCTAGGCTATTCCGAAATCTCGGCGTTCTCCTTGGGGTTGGAGCTTCGGCATGTCTCTTCCTAGCTTCAGTTGAAGCCGGGCTGGGGGGTGCAGAAGCCAGCAGTGTCCCCCCCCAAGGAGAACACCACAAACATTCTCTTGGGGGCAGGGCACTGCCCACTTCTGCATGCCTTTCTCCGGTTTCAAGTGACGCCGGGGAGAGGTGTACCCAAGCTGTTGAAGCTGACTAGTTGCAGCCCTATGAATTTTAAAGTTTGCAGCCCTATGAATTTTGCGCCCGGGGTGACTGCTCCTGTGGCCCTTCCACGGTACGCCTCTGGCCTCTGCCAATCTCCTACCCAAGGTGACTCATGGGTAGCAGTTGGCCTCTGCTTATTCACCTTATATGTGCAGATCTGCAGTAGGGACTGCATTGGGATCTAAGGCAGGTGCTTCCCTGCCAGTTCTGTCTCTGTAGCTGGCAAAACATAGAAGCCCCCTCCCCTCCATATTGTATTTCAGCATGTGGGAAGCGTGTCTGTAGGGGCTTATGACATTCTGAAAACTCTAGTGTTTGGGAAGTGAGAAGAGTGACAACAAGTCAGTGTAAAAAAACCCCAAAAAACTCCCAGTAGGAGATTGTTTTTCAGTGGAGGGGGGGATTGGTTGTAGACCATGGCTGTGTGGGTGGCACGCGTGCATGCGTTGCAATGGTTCTCCAACATGGGGTGCCTGACAGCCAGAGTTGATATTTTGCACCCTAGGCAGGGCTAACCACTTGCACTGTCACCCCAATTTCCCCCCCCCCCACGAGATCTTATAATTTCTTATACTTTATAGCATAGTTGTGGTATTTATATTAAAATAAAAAAATGTCAGTTGCATTCTTACATGGCTTAAAAAAAACTAATATGTATAAACTGCACTCCTCTGAGGTCTGTGCCCTAGGCAGCTGCTTAGTTGGCCTAATGCTAGCACCGGCCCTGCTGACAGCACAGGAAAACCTGATGCTGCCACTGACACAAAGTGTTGGCCCTTTAAGAAATCCACATTCTCAATGCCCTGATTTCCCCTTAACTGCAGCAAAATATCTCACCCCCAGCATAGTATAGTAAAACAAAGCTCAAGGTAGCATTGCAAGAAGTAGGAGAAACCCACCCAACCCCTGTCCCCTTCTGTCTGATCACCTGTAATTACAACTCTGCCTTTCCACAGTATCCCAGTGTCAGCTCTAGGAAACAATTCAGCCCAAACCCTAGGTGGAGCACCACAATGCACAAAGCATTTGATGCTTTCATTTCTATGGAGACCCACAATAGCCCATCCTTCTCTTGGAGTCCTCGGATGGCAGGTGAAAAGGAGAGTGAATTGCTGACACAAAGAGCACAGGTGACCTCTGGCTAGATCATGTTGCTTGCAAAGACAAAACACTTCCCGTGCTGCTGAGAATAAAGAACTCTTTAGAAGACAGGCTCTGAGGCCAAATAGACCAGGTTTTTACAGCCACATCTTAAGGACACCTGGAGATCAGTTGTGTTACCTTCTTCCTGGAGAGAATCAGCTTCAAGTTCATGATTATCCATCTCATGACTCTAATCAAAATTGTCATCTGGGCCAAATCATTGGTCCATCTCAGCAGGCTGTCTTCTGGGCAGTGTTCAATGAGATGCCTCCTAGAAGGTTAGAGGCAGAAGGAATCTCAGAGGCCATTTCGTCCAGCTTGCTACTCAGTACAAGCAACTGTACAACATCCCTAAAAGATGGCTGTTTAGTCTCTGCTTGAAAACCTTCAAGGAGAACCTCTCTGCTGCAAGACACACACACACACACACACACACACACACACACACACACACACAAGAGAGTGATGGAGGTATCTGCACCAGGTTTCTAATCCTCAGCAATAATTTGAGATGCTTTATCTCTGACAGTGCAGTCTGTCTTTTGCCTGCCATCCAACCACAGAACTTGCCTTTGCGTGTGTTCATGTTGTAAAAGCTATTTTTGCCAGTGGCCATTGCAATGTTGTGGCTTTCACATTTCATTTCACATTTCATTTTTCCACGCAGCGCACAGTGTCATGGTGTGCTCCCCATCAGGGGTGTAGCTAAAGAAGTGCAGGGGAGTGCATATGCACTGGGCAACAAGCTTTAGGGGGGCAACAAGCTGAGCTTGACACTAGCGGCCAAAACTGAATGAATGAATTTGTCATATGGGGGGATGTTAAAAATTTATGGGCCCCGAATGTCAAATGGCCTAGCTTTGCCACTGTTGGGGGGTGACTGCAGGCTTGGGGGCAGCAGGAGAGGGCAGGCTGCCGGAGGGAGAATGTGGATTTATGCAGCAGGTGCAGATCCTAGGAACCTCATGGGGGGGGCTGGTCCTCCCCTGGGGCAAGAGTGCGAATGTGCCCTTGCCCCAGGGGGGCTCCCCAGTGCATCTAAAGTGGCACAAGCCCTCCGGCTTTGCCATTCCAGCTCAATTTAGAATTGTATTCTGTGTATCTTTGGCCAAGCTGTGGTTAGCCTCAGCTCTTCCATCTGTTGAATAGGAATACACGACATACAGTACATCGTGGGATTAGCATGAAGATGATTGCAATCGGGATACGCAAATAACAATGGGAAACAACTGTAGTTTTGTAGGTGCTGATGTCCTTGGCCATTCAGGCTTCCCACTATCATCTCAGCTGGATGCAACACACACACACACACACACACACACGCACGCACACACACACACACACACACACACACACCACTTCCCTGACTTCTGTCCTTAATTTTTCCCTCCACCTGTCACTGTGAAATGTTCCCTTGGCGTGCTTTTGCTTGTTCCTGTCGAACATTAAGAGGCGCCTTACCCACACAGTGCTGAAAAAATACAGCTGTGTTTTTAGAATACAGCAGAATTCCCAGCTGCTTCTGTACTGAGATGGAAGTGATAGTGTGTTGGAAGGGAAGAGTGATTACAATTTATACTTATACAGGCCGAACCTAATTATCAGCGGATTTGATTCAACTCAGGTCCCCCGGACTATGTTGAGCCAGATTAAGCTCAACCTAAAGCCTTTGTAGGCAACTGGAGCAATGCTCTGGTCACCTCCAGAGGCTCTTCTGAGCCCTGCCAAGGCTGCACAGATCCTCCCATGGCCTTGACAGACCTCAGGATTGCCATTTTGGCAGAAAAAACATCACTTCCCAGGGGAAACAGGAAGTGATGTTTTTAATGCCTTATAAGGCATTGTGAGGCCCGGGAAAGAACTCTGGGGGCCTCAACACAGCACAGCTCCAATGGTGTCCGGAGGATGGGGTGGGGGAAATCCCCCATTCTGAGCCCCACCAAGGCCGTGTGCAAATGCACGCAGCCTTTGGGGGGGGGGGCTCAGAAAGTCCCCTATACAAGACTGCTCCAGTCGGGTTCGGAGAATGGGGTGGGGGGCAAATCCGCTGGTTTAATTACCTGCAGGTTTTTTCATACGCGAGTGTTCCAAGAATAGAATCTTGGCAGATAAAAAGGCGCCACCTGTACTGTAATTACAGAATCACTTTGCAGTCCTGGAAAAGGGGTCTTGAGACCTTTCTTTTAAAGGAAGCATTTAAATGCTGACATGCTGGGTTGGCATTTTAACTTGTATTTTAATTTGCATTTTAAATTGCATTTTAATTCGTTATTTTTTAATCTGTAATTTTAATGATTGTATTGTCCATGGTGGTCTGTCATTTTTTAATTATCTGTTATTGCTTTTAAATTTTATTCTGTATTTTTTCTTGTAAGCCACCTTGAGTGCCCTAACAAGGAGCAGAAAGGCGGGGTATAAATTCATTAAATAATTTTTTTTTTAAGGGGTGTTGGGGATTGTGGAGGAAAAGATGTCTTGGGCTCACAGTGTTGAAAAAAGTCTGTCTTGCACCTTTGTAATCCACTGTTTTTTTCCCTTATCAGGCTGCTTACTGGCGCACCCCGTGATGTGGGTGTAGGAACGGAGGATGCCAAGCGGATGGGCGCCATGTACGCTTGCCCGCTGACCGCTGCCACGGACGACTGCGAACGGGTGGACATCAGCGTGAGAAGTGCGTGAGACTGTGCAGAGCGGAGCCAGCTAAGGCTAAGTTTCGTCAAAGACTTGGGGGTGGTGGTCTCAGTTTAAGATGACAGAACATCTGTGCTCCGTTAGTTAACAGCATGATGCATGCATCAAAAATTCACAATAAGTACAGACGCTTGATCAATAATGTGGAGCACTAATCATTTTGTAAGGCTGGGCACAAGACCCTGCCGACAGAAACCAGTGGGGATTTTTCTGCAGTCGGGTGAGCTCTGCTGTCCCAACTACCCCCTTTGCTCTCCTGCTGGACCGCATAAATAACCTTAGTCCGGGCAGATGTTCATTCCTCTGGCTGTGCGCACAGACGCACACACCAGGCATCCAGCAGGCTTTTGGCTTAAGTGTGTTTGCTTGTTGCTTTTTAGCTTCAAGACATTGCCAAAAGGGCCAGCCTGTCAGTTGGCTTATGCTGAAAACAGAAACAGCTTTCGCCTAGCGAGTGTCCGTCTGTCCAGAAAGAGGCGAGGGCAGATCCACAGCAGGCTCAAGACATCCTGAGCACCCAGACGGATGCAATCCAGATGGATCCTTCTGGCATTTGACCCATTTGTAGTGTAGTGGCAAAGAAAGATCCGGCCAGTTTGGGCTTCCATGGGGTGGGGCTGATGCTTGTGTTTTCTGGGCCCTTCAAAGGAATACGCTTAGTCTTTCACATTTTAATCACTAATATTTTTTTAAAACAGTGAACTAAAAGAACAGTTGATTGGGTTATAGGCGGCCTGATCCTGTGCTGCTAGGCTACCATTCCAGCACTGGCACCAAAACAGTGACCAATGGGTGACTGAGGTCTCCTCGAAGGAAGGGGATGTTTGTCCACTTCCCCCAAGGAAAGCTGCAGGCTCTGTAATGGGGCTACTCCACTCACAGCCAGCTGTTTTGCTGGCAGTAAGCAGAACATTGCCATGACAGGCTCTGTGGCCCAGAGTCGGGCGTAGGTTCCAGCAGTGGCCTCCATCTGCAATCCCACGCCCTGCCTCGACCCACTCCCTTGTCCAGTTAACCCTTCCTCCCTTCCCCAAGTCTTCCTTCCATCCTGAAAAGCCACTCTGCCGCCCGACGAGAACAGTTACCTGCATGTTGTCCTCAATCTGGCACTGGGCTCAGCACGGATTGGCCCAGCACCAGCGGTAGGGCGTCCAGCGGTGGCCCAAACATACTTTAAGGTGTGTTTGCGACACCTGGGGATGGCACTGGGCCAGCAAATAGAATAGGATGGGGCTCTGAAGGAAGCTGGGGAATCCCTGCAGTGAAGTCCTTGCATCAGATCTTCAATGCAGAAATCCTGCAGGACGGAGGGACCTTGCCCCCAAGTGATTGTTTTTAGGAGGAACATCTAAAAAGTAATGTTAAATCAAAGTGAGGTATTAGTTGCAACTAACAAATTAAAAACTAACAAATCCTCAGAGCTGCCTGGATGTTCCCTGAAAATTCAAATGTGAAATTGTCCTTTTTATGCAACTTATCATCAAGGTCAAGTTGTCATTGTTGTCCCCAAGAAGGAAGACAATATAATGCCCACTTTTAGGAAGCAATCTAGGGATTGAAGACTCATCAGCCTAATTATTGCCCCAGGAAAATGGGCAGAAAGCGTACTTAGAACTAGAATTAATTTTTAAATAAATAGAAGAATAAGACTTGATGAGGCAAAATCAGCATTGCTTCCACAAAGGGAAGTCGTATCTTTCAAAGAATTCAAGCAAGGAGAAAACTGTGGATCTTTTTTATAGTCTATAAGTTATAGATCAGTAACTAGATTTTTTATAAAGGAAATGGACGCCAGGAGTACACTGTGATATAGAGCGCAATCCTAACCTGGAGTTAGGCCGGCACAGTTAGGCCAGCAAAGTTTGGCTGGTACAAACGCCATAAAGCGTGTTTGGACCACTCTCTGAGTAAGGAAGGATGGTGCACATCTGTGTGCTGGCCTTTCTGACTCCAAGAGTGGTCCAAACATACTTTAGAGTGTCCCTTGTGCCAGCCAAACTTTGCTGGCTTTACTGTGCTGGCCTAAGTCCAGGTTAGGATTGCACCCTGAGAGTGGTTCAAACCCGCTTTACAGTGGCCCTTGTGCCGACCAAACTTGGAAATAACCTTGTGCCTAACTGTACAGGTTATTATTGCGCTCTTATTCCCAATATTCCAATTATCTGAATTGGTCTTAGTTCATAAATGATCTGGAGTCAGAGATGAGCAATGAAAAAGCTAAGTTTGTGGGCCACATAAAAAGACTCAAGACGGTGAAATCTAAAGCAGATTGTGAAGAGCTCCAAATTGATCTCCTCAAATGGAAAGAGGGCAGAGTGAGCAGCAAAATGGCACATGGGATTTGGCTTAAAATAACTGCGAAGTAATCCATATTGGGGCAACAACAACCAGAAATTCTGATTTTTTTTTCCCATATTCACTGGGGTCTGATCTGATAGTGAACCAGGAGTCATGGTGGAAAGACTCTGTGTGTGGCAGCTGTAAAAAAAACACAAAACACCCCAAATTCCAGTCTAACGATTGTTAGCAAAGGGACTGAAAATAAAACTGCCAGTACAGTAATGCCTTTACATAAATCTGTAGTGCAGCTGCATTTGGAATACTATATACAGTTCTGGCTGCTGCAACTCCGAAAGGACATCGTAGAGTTGGACAAGATACAAAAACAACTACTAATATGCTCAGACTTGTAAAGCTTTCTTTTCAGGAGGAAAAACGGAAGCATTTGGGGACTTTTTGTACACCAAAGAGGAAATTAAAGGGGAAGAATATTTAATTATTTACACATTCTCCCCTCGTTATATTGGTAGAGGGTCACTCAGTGAAGCTGATGATGTCCATAAAGCACATATGGACTACTGTCGGAGTCAGGGCAGGTGGCGCACATCTGTGTGCTGGCCTCTCTGACTCCGAGAGTGGTCCAAACATACTTTACGGTATCCCTTGTCCCGGCCAAACGTTGCTGTCCTAATCTTTGTCTGTTCTAATCTTAGCACTCATCAGCTTCACTGAGTGACCCTCTGAATACCAGTATAATGAGAGTAAGTTACAGTGGTGCAAGGGGGTGCAATTGCACAGGCCAACAAGCTTTAGGGGGGTAACAAGCTGAGCTTGACCCTAGAGGCCAGAATTGTGAAAATCTGGGTATTTATGAATAATCCTATCGTGCTATATATCATTGTAAGGGTAATTTAACGTGGATTGCAATGAAACAGACGAAAGTGTAATATCTGTACTCTATTAAAAGTTATGGCCCAAACCCCAGAAAACGAAAATAAAACTGTCATGTAAAAATTGCAGTTTGTTAAAATCACAATTTGTAGGAATAATTCTGTCGTGTTATACATCATTCGGTGCAGAATTTCATGCAGAGTGCAGGGAAACAAAATGGAGTGTAATATCTTCATTCTATTAAATGTTATGGCCGAAACCCCCAAGAAGATGTCACTGTGATGTCACTTCCTGTTGTGACATCTCTTCCAGGGCACCGTTTTGCCCTCTGCACTGGGCTACACCTTCGTTAGCTACACCCCTGGTTCTTCCTTGCAACGTTTTATTTGATGAAGAGTCTTGCTAGTGGTTCCCTTTCAGCAAGCGTGGTACTTTTGCACGTGTGTGTGTGTGTGTGAGGAGAATTGAGAAAATGTAGCTCTTGAAGGAACTTGAGAGTGGGGTTGGAATATGGCTGGCAAACGAATTGTGCCCTCATTGCATCTCTCTCTTTTTCTGTCTCTTGGCACCTCTCAGGTGAACCTCGAAACAATATTATTGAAGATATGTGGTTGGGGGTGACAGTAGCAAGCCAGAAGGGGACATCCGGAAGAGTGATGGTAAGTTGGGGCGTCACATTCAAAAAATATCCTGGATGGACCCAAAGTGTCAGTGGCCAGGCCCGGTGGAGTCTGTGCAAAGCACATGCGCACGCATGCATGCACGGAGACTGTCTTGCTCTCTCTGCTGCCTCCCCCAGAGCAGAGATGCTGCTGGGGCACTGTCAGAGACTGCTGCCCTTCCTCCCAACTGGCCAATAAGGGAAAAACATAAGAAGAGCCCCACTGGATCAAGCCAAAGGCCCATCTAGTCTGGCTTCCTGTATCTCACAGTGGCCCATCAGATGCCTCAGAGCACACAATACAACAAGAGATCTGTATCCTGTTGCCACTCCTTGCAGCTGGCATTCTGAGGTAGCCTAGCTCTAAAAAACCAGGAGGTTACTTATACCTGTCACGGCTTGTAACCTCTGATGGACGTTTCTTCTAGAAATCTGTCCAATCCGCTTTTGGACAGGCACCTAGGCCAGACACCATCACCACATCTTGTGGCAAGGAATTCCTGAGACTAACCACCCTCTGGGTAAAGAATACTATCTTCTTTTCTTCTTTTATCTGTTCTCAGTTGCTTGTTTTGTCTGTTATAAATCTGAGGTAAAAGCTTCACAGTGCAATCCTAACCTGGAATTAGGCCGGCATAGTTAGGCCAGCAAAGTTTGGTTGGCACAAGGGCTACCGTAAAGCGCGTTTCGACCACTCTTGAAGTATGTTTGGACCACTCTCCACTACATCCCCCAAGAGTGGTCCAAACGTGCTTTTTGGTGGCCCTTGAGCCAGCTAAAATTTGCTGGCCTTACTGTGCTGGCCTAACTCCAGGTTAGGATTGCACCCTCAGTCTGTCTGAAGGCTGTGCAGTGCTTATGAGGATAGAGCCTGTTTAATTCACTTGTGTCACCTGAATAATACGCTACATCCTCCCTACCCCCATGTGGCAAGAAGGCACACCCACCTCTTTGCATACCTTGTGGTCTTCAAATACCTGCCCTTCAGGCAGCCCAATCTGATGCACCCTTGATTTTTCTCCCACTGCCACTTTCTCCATCTGTCCTCACCATTTTTCTTGCAAAAGCCTCCTCGATGCAATTGTCCGGTGTCCCCTCCCCAAATCTCTCTGGGTTACTATTCTGGTCCTTTGCCATGTCAGCACCTTTAAATGGCTCAAAGACATTTTCATTGGAAATAGCTGGAATTCAAGCAAGGATTTTGAGCAGGGCAAGCTAGACAGTCAGGCGCCTTGGAGGACAAAATGCAGGTGCCAGTCATGCCAATTGTCTGTGGCTTAATAGGCAAATGCCAACTGCAGAGTTTCTTCCCTGGGTGGGTTCAGCTTTCTCACTAACTTTCCTCTACAGCTGCTCCATTCTTTTTCTTCCTAGCGCCTGTTGTCACTCACCAGGTGGAACTTGTGACCTTTGGGAGCGGCCCCTTACAGTATGGTTAATTTTATACAGAAGGTTCCAGGGCTAAGCCCCATTTGGTTGCCTTTGGCAGGAATATGTGGTGTCTCCGAGTCTAAACGCATGTATGAAATAATTGCATATTCTTTCTCAGGTTACCATGCCTCTGTTTCTTTTTGCATCCTCTGTCTTCTTTGCGTCTATTGCTAGACTGTAAGCATCTTGGGGCAGGGACCTGTCCGTTCTTGGTTTTTAAAAAAAATCCCAAATCCATCGATGGTACATATATAAGCAAATACTGTAATGGGTGGGAGGGCCTTTAATCATGTGTGGAATTCTTATCTCTCACCACCGTAGCCAGGCCAAACACATCCAGCTTGAGTCCCAATACACCTCTCCAGAAAATAAATACTGCTTGCTTGTGATTGCTCACAATAAGAATCAATGGACAGAAATAAATAAATCAGTTAATTTCGGATTTATCTGTCCAACAAACCTTCCCTTTCTCAATCTTTGTCCTTCCTTTCCTGCTGGACTTTTTAAGCTCTCTTCACATTTGTCCCACCCAGCCTTCTTAGAATTCTTTGAAGAATTCTTAGAATTCGACAACCTCCAGACGGGATTGACCCAAGACATCTCAGCCCCCAAGGCAGTGTGGTAAACGCTGCCCCCTCTGTTGCGCCAGTCTTGGACAGAGTGGACATGTGGAGGCGAGGTGGGGACTAGAGTTTTGGAGATGCTTTTCCAGTGAGTGGGAAGAGGAGAAGGTGGGTGGACGGAGGTGGTTGTCCCCCCATCAATCTGCTGTCTGGGGCAATGGCTTCAGTTGGTCTCATGGATGGCCTAGCCCTGTCCTCAGAGTCTAGCTCAGCTGTCTCCAAACCATCGACCACTTTGTATTTATTTTGAAGAATTTATACCCCGCCTTTCCCATGCCGAAGCAAATACCCAAGGCGGCTTACATGGGCAGGCTAGTCTAAACCACCATTTTTCAATGGGGTTTTTACAAATATACAGTATTCTGCGATTCACTGAATCCTCAGTCCCAGATGTAGCCTTCCCAGTGTGGTTCTTGCCATGTGACGTGGAGCTTCAGCAGGTGATTGTAAGGCCAGCCTGGACAGGTCCTCAAGGTTGGACTCCGTTCTTTTGCCGGCTGGCCTTCTCACAACATTCCCGCGCTGGCTACTCAGCTCCACAGTGACTCCGTTCTGCCAGAACAGGTACTGCAGCTTGTCACAGCCTGGCATTCTTTCTCCCATCCAAAAATAGACCACAGTATGGGGAAAACCTTCCCCATTGTGAGCAGTGCGGATTGTTCAGTTGCACTGCCTCTGCTAATGCTACTCACGCTGCCCTGAGAGACACTCTGGGCAGTCACATCTATCATTACTCGCCACAGCAGGCTGTTTACCCGGATCTCTCTGGCAGCACAAGTGACATTAGCAGCAGCAGTGTGACAGAATGATCCATGCCACTCACAGTGGGGAAGGCTTTCCCCGTGCACCAGAGATCCATCCTGCAGGCCATAGTTTGGCGGCCCCTGGTCTAGCACAAGGTTTATGCTTAATAAAAAGTTGCTAACCTACAGGCCACAGCACGGTACTGTACAGACAAAATTCAAATTTGGTCATACTTAGAGTTAAGGTACATTCATATGTAATGTGGGACCTTGGCAAGGAACTGAACAGATACCCGAGACCATGCAAGTGGTACGAATTATTTATTTTATCAGCAAATTGAACAGCACAGCCAATTCCAACTCTCTAACTACCTTCTCTAAACCTTCCTATTCTCTTTCCGAGGTAAATAGTTCCCTCTTCAGCTGCTCCCTCTGCTCTCCTCAGTATCTGTCCTCAACTTCCTTCACAGAACTACACTGCCCTTCACTAACTGCTCTTCTAACTGTCACAGTGACTGACAGGTCACTACTACAATGTTATCAATGCTAAAGAGAGAGAGAGACCCAGGAGAGAAACCAAATAAACCTCCCCCCCCACACACACACACATACAGATTGAGAGAGAGAGAGAGAGAGAGAGAGAGAGAGAGAGAGAGAGAGAGCACACATTGGAATACAAATTTGTACTGTAGTACAGGCTGAATATCCCTTACCTGGATTGCTTAGGATGGGAAGGTGTCTGGATTTGGATTTTTCTGGATTTCAGAGTAAATACCATGGGAAAAGCTTCCTCTTGCTCTTTTCACTGTTAGCCATTTGGGCATCTGCTGGCCTCTTTGACATTTTTCCACTATGGCACACACCACAGAACAGAGAACACAGAACTTGCAGTGGGAATAAGCACAATACCTTCTAGTGTTCACACTACAGAGAGTCTTGGTCAAACATATCTGGATTTCAGAATAGCCTGGATTTCGGATATCTGGATAAAGGATCATCTACCTGTAATCAGAAACGTAGATACTTCAGCCTTGTATGCAGGTGTTCGTCACCCATTCGCAAACATGCCTTTCCCTTCTAAAGTGATGGTGTTCTCTGCAGGTTACACGCAATGGGCACATTGCAACATTCCCTTTGCTGGTGTGTGCCATGTCGAACTAGACTAGACCATGTCGAACCTGAGACTAGAAACAATTTTCATGGCTAAAGCTGAGCAAGTACAGAGTGCGTTTAACTTACCACGTCCCTACTGGGCACGGGAATTGTGGGTCTGGGTTTGTTCCAAGTCAAGATGTGTTCTCCAGGGCCGCTGGAGTCTTGCCATCCCGTTGTCCCAGTCCAAGCTAAAGCCTTGCTCGGTTTGATTTGCCCCAGGCTTGTGCTCACCGTTACACCAGGATCTTGTGGGCCGGCAGCGAGGACCAGAGGCGCATGGTGGGGAAGTGCTACATCCACGGCAATGACTTGAGCCTTCAGGTTGACGATGCATGGCAGATTTACCATAATGAGATGTGCAACGCTCACACCGACTTCGAGACGACGGGGATGTGTCAGCTGGGGATCAGTGGTGGTTTTACCTCCAACGATGTTTACTTTGGAGCACCTGGTGCCTACCACTGGCAAGGTCTGTGACACTGTGCATCCCTACCTCAGCTCTACCCCCCACTTGTTATATATTCTGTGGGTTGGGGGAGGGGGTCTCCTGTGGCCACATGTGTCAGTTCAGTTCAATTAGAGCTGAAATCAAAGGGGTAAGAACATAAGAAGAGCCCCACTGGATCAGGCCAAAGGCCCATCTAATCCAGCTTCCTGTATCTCACAGTGGCCCACCAGGTGCCTATGGGAGTTCAAGTAGACAACAAGATGCTTGCATTCTGTTGCCAGTCCCTTGCACCTGGCATTCTGAAGTAGCCTGCTATTATTGTAAGGAGGTTGCCCAACCCATCATGGCCTATAGCCCACGATGGACTTTTCCTCCAGAAATATGTCCAGTCCCCTTTTAAAGGCATCTAGGCCAGATGCCACCACCACCTCCTGTGGCAAGGAGTTCCATAGCTTAATTACCCGCAGGGTAAAAACGTATTTCCTTTTATTTATCTGTTTTAACTCTCCCAACACTCAGTTTCAGTGGATGCCCCCTAGTTCTGGTATTTTGAGAGAGGGTAGGAATTGTCCATTTAAATTCTGCTCATTTGAATTTGCACCAAATCCAATTTCCATCCTCAGGATTTGACTTTTTCATAAATCCCAATGATGGTTGGATTTTTAAAAGAATGGGATATGTGGATTGAATTTGGTTAGTGGGTTTTTAAACATTTTTAAATTGTTGAAAATGCATCAAAATATTTGCCTAAAATAAAAGCTTCATTTCTATGACATTCTAAAAAAAATGTCATTCATTTTGTGTCATTTCAAAACTTCATATGTGACATTCATATTTTAAGCCTGGAATTTTGTATAATTTGAACTGTGTCTCAGTTTTTTGTCTGTGCTGTAGACCTTCAGTTCCAAGCGCTGTAGTTTTTCATATTGATGGATGGATTTGATTTCTACCCTGCCTTTCTGCCCCGGATTGGGGCACCCCAGGCGGCTCACAATATTAAAATTATAAATATTACAATCAGATAAAATGATGAAAAATAGGACAAACAATTAAAACAATAACATTGAAACAATTAAAAAATTAAAAAATGAACAGGCTCCAATGGATCCCACAGTTACAGTTAAAAATGCCATCTAGCATGTCAGTAGCTGAAAGCTTCTTTAAATAAAAAAAGTCTTAAGACCCTACCGAAAGATTGCCAACGAAAGAGCTGTTCTTAATTCTAAGGGGAGGTTATTCCACAACCGTGGTACCACCACTGAGAAGGCCCTGTTTCTGGCCGCCATCCTCTTTACCTTACCTGGTGGTGGCACAGTCAGAAAGGCCCTCTCAGATTACCTGAGAGTACAGGTAGGATTGTATGGAGGTGATCCCTGAAATATCCTGGACCCAAACCGTAAAGAGCCTTAAAAGTCAAAACTAGCAAAAATAACCATATTTTAGAGATCCTCCCTACTGCTCAGTAGTGTCATCTGGCAACGAGCTTCCGGAACACTAGGCGGAACTTACTGCTTGATTGACAGGCTGTCCGTGACATGTTGCTGCCCGCCCGCCCGCCGTGCAGGCTCCCTCCAGTTGGTGTGCCCCTCGGCTGCTTGCCCAGGCACCCGGCGTGCCCCCCAGGCAAGCGGACACCCCCTCCGAAGCCAGGGGTGCCCACGCGGCAGGCAGGCAGGCGGCGACACGTCACGGATGGGCAGCCAATCAGGCGGTAAGTCCCGCCTAGTGTTCCGGCAGCTCGTTGCCAGATGACACCGCTGCTACTGCTTCTCCCTTTCTCACAGGCAACATAAAGCCTGTCTTGTCTTTGGGCTATGTATGAAGTTTTTCCCAGTTCACCTCTTCCCTGATCCCCTCAGTGGCCTGCCTCCTCCACTTTCCCACAAGTACCTTCTTCCTCTTCTAATCCAATACTCTTTTCCGGTACAGGAACCAATTATGTCATCCGTCGAAATGCCTCATCACCCTGGGATCAAGACGATTACTCCTATCCAGATGAGAAGAACGGCAACAGCTACCTGGGTAACTGCAGCCACATCTGTCTGCATGAAGCTTGCAGTGTGAGCTTGGTGCCCCTCCCAGCAGACCCAAGCATGGAAATTACTGTTGGCATAGCACTTCCTTGGCATTTGGCACCCAATGAATGTGCTTTACACATTTACAACAATTATTTTAAAGAAAACATATTATTGGAGGACACACATCCCCCACGGATACAGAATTTCATGCATAATTAAATGCCCCAGAGGACCTTCCGGGTGCAACCAGCATTCTGGATCAGGCCCTCTGAAGCCCCCCAGCAGTAGGCTTGGCACCTGCGGACACTGAAATCTGCAGATGCCGAACCTACAGATGAAGGTCCACTGTATAAAAGAAACCTTAAGAATTATTTTTAAAGCAGGAACAGAGATGGAGATCCACAGAGAACGTACATGAGTGGTGAGACCTCCAAACCTAAGGTTGCCGACCCTGACTTAAGCTACTCCCGAAGATACTTTTTTCTAACGTGATACACTGTTGGAAATTCCTTGAGGTCCAGTGAAAATGTCCACGACTACCTTAAGAAATCACCTGGAGTTGATGCAGATTCCTGGAGACTCCAGGGTAATCCTGGGTGGGTGGCAACTAAGCAAACTTCAGATTTCCTAATTTAGGCTGGGCTCTCAATTTTTTTTAAACTGTTCATGGATTTTTCTTGTTCTTGTTTTAGTTATACATTTTCCTCTATGGTGCACAGGCCACCCAGCCTGCACCCCTGACAGTTTATAGCAGTGCTTGGCTCAAATCAAATCCGATGGCATCGGAGTAGACCATGCTGGCCCTAGGTTGTTGGGGTCCCTGAAGAAAACCCTACACTGGGGGCGCTATAGCATCCACACCTGCTGGTGCATTACGTTCAGAGACTAGCTTGGCTAGGTGGGCCCTCTCATAGGTGTGAGTCTTTGGCCAGTGTTCACACTGTCTGATCAATCGATCGATCGATCAATCAATCAATCAAACAGGTACTTATATACCGCTTTTCAACATGAAGTTCACAAAGCGGTTTACAGGTAAATAGTAGTAATAGTAATAATAATAATAAAGTTAAATGGCTCCCTGTCCCAAAGGGCTCACAATCTAAGAAAAAGGCAGACCACCAGCAACAGCCACTAGAAAGACTGCACAGGGGTGAAGAGGGACAATTACTCTCCCCTGCTAAGTATAAGAGGAATACCACTAGAAAAAGTGCCTCTTGCCCAGTTAGCAGGGGTGATTCATGATTCCACACCAAGAGCGCAATCCTAACCTGGAGTTAGGCCAGCACAGTTAGGCCAGCACAAGGAACACCATAAAGTATGTTTGGAACGCTTTCGGAGTCGGCGAGGCCAGCACACAGACGTGCACCATCCTCCCTGACTCTGAGAGTGGTCCAAACATGCTTTATGGTGGCCCCTGTGCCGGCCAAACTTTGCTGGCCTAACTCCAGGTTAGGATTGCACCCCAAGAGTGTTTCTCCCCAAAGCAGCGCCTAATTGTTGCCGGGCTCAACCCCCCAAGCACATAAGATCTTATGTGTGATCTTATGATAGAAGATGGTAATGGATGATTCTGTAAGTCTAATGAGAGACAAAGTGACTTATGTCCTCCCCACACACCCCACACCCCATGTCTTATTTGCAGGATATACCGTTGAGACCGGCGTCGCGGTGCTCCGTGACCAAAACATCACCTTCATCACCGGGGCCCCCCGCTTCAATCACACGGGGGCCATTGTCTTGATGGCCACGGAGCCTAGCAGCAGCAGCAGCAGCAGGAAACTTCAGAAACAACTGATGATTTCTGGAGAGCAAGTGGGTTCCTATTTTGGCAGCTCCATTGCCCTGGCTGACCTCAACAACGACGGGTAAGTCCATTTCGTGGAGAAGTGGGAGAGGAGGGCTGCAGTCTGCTCACTTCTTACCCCTCCTATGTTTGAATTTCCTTCTTTTGGAGAGAGATTTTCTGCGGGATTTCTGAATGCAGAATTATCTGCAGTTTTTGAAGGGAGAAAGGGTGTGTCCACATTTGGGGGCTGCAATCCTATACGCGCTTTCCTGGGAGTAAGTCCCATTGGCAATTGTGGTACTTACTTCCGAGTAGACATGCATAGGATTGGACTGTGTGTCTCATAATTTTGACACCTTCCGCCCCCGCCCCCCACATTCATTGTTTGATGAATAAATACATTAAAAAACCCCATTGTTTCCATTAATGTGGGACACGGTATAGCCCAGGGGTGTCAAGCAAAGGCCCGCGGGCTGAATGCAGCCTCCGGAAGCTCTTTATCTGGCTTCAGCCTCTTCCAACATCGCCCTCAGCTGCAGGACCAGCTCCAGGAACAGTGGGGCCCAATGTGGGGCATTCCTGTAGGGCCCCCTCCCCTGCCTACAGGTACTACGTGCCATGCACAACACCTGGAAATAAGAACATAAGAAGAGCCCTGCTGGATCAGGCCAAAGGCCCATCTAGTCCAGCTTCCTGTATCTCACAGCGGCCCACCAGGTGCCCCAGGGAGGCACGAGACAACAAGGTGCTTGCATCCTGTTGCCACTCCCTTGAGTGACAAATAGTTGGTGGTGACAGGATGATGTCCCTGCCAACTGCTTCCAGGATGCCCATTCTGGACCATTCGGAGGCAGGGGCAGATCGGAGGGCCCAAGGTAAAGCTGCTCTGCTTGCCCCACTGACTTATAGCCCATGGCAATCCCGGCTGCTGCAGCAGCCAATGTGCTAGCTGCTCAGGTGCAGGGCCCCTCAAAGTGCGGGGCCCAATGTGACGACAGTGGTCACATTGGCTCAAGGCTGGCCCTGATCAGCTGATCTCTGCTGCTGAGCCATGCTGAGGTATCACCGTGAAAGGGCTGCCCACATTAATAATTGGGCCATACCTTGAAAACAGGATCAAGATTTGTATATTTTCTCTTCTGCCATTTGCAGCTAATCAGATCCTAAGTGAGGGAAAAAAAGTGCTTATTTCTGGTCATGACCTGGCTAATATTTTGCTTTCCACCCTCTAGGCATCTGGAGGTTTCTCAATTTGCCACATAAAATCAAAAGCGCAATTCACCAGTATCATTTGGCTCAGCGGTCTCCAAAGTGGAGGCTGCTGCCACCACTGTCTAAGGCTTCCCTGGTGCGAACAGAACTTACCATTCCACCTGGGAGCCCACTGCAAAGCCCCTCTATGCTCCCCCAAGGCTTGCATTGACCAGCTGCGTCTGCCCAGAAGTTTGGGTGCAAGGCATGCTGGGTCCCCGGAACCTGGAAGTGGCTGGCCGGCCTGAGTATCGGGGGGCTCCCAGGCAGAATGGTAAGCGCCATTCACTTGGGGACAGGAAACGATGGGCGCTGGACCTGGCCCATGGGCCAAAGTCTGGAGCATCCTTAGTTAGCCCAACAGAGCACTCAAGTCTAGGTAGGTGCCGGGATTTTACATCCAGCGGTCATTTGTTACATTTATCAAAAATAGGAGTACTTAAGAAATTGGGTTTCTCTGAAGCATAAAAAGAATGTTATTCTCAGTCTGGATGGAAGAACACATTTTCTTTGTCCCACGATGAGATAAAAAGAGCAGCAAATGCTGCTGGCTTGCAAAACGGAGATTTGCCTAAACAGCTGTGATTGCGGCAAGCCAACTGAAAAATCCTTACTCTAATAATAGAAAAGAGAAATAATTAGTGCTCAAAAATCAAGTAACGTTTATTTTTCAAAGGATAAGAAAACAGAAACATCCAAAATCATCTTCTGGGGTTGAATTCACTGACATTTCCTCCCCTCTACGCTTGGGACGTTGGGGAGGAAAAAAAATATTGGGGCCATAGCCCCTCCCTCCACTGTAGTCTCCTAGCAACTGGTGCACAAAGTATCCTGCCTCTGAACATGGAAGTTCCCTTAAGATAACATGGCTGATCTTGGTTGGTGTGCAAATGGTTTGCAGAGGTATCCTGTCTGAAGTTCCATTTAGGTCCCATGGCTGCCACTGCTGATAGGTGACTTGTCAAGGCATTTGTCTAATCACTGTTTAAAGAGATCTAAGGCTCTGAGTATCAGCACATCTTGTGGCAATGAGTTTCATAAATCAATTATGTTTTGCATGTAGAAGTACTTTCTTTTCTCTATCCTGAATTTACTGCCAATTGATTTCATTGGGTGACCGCAAGTATTAATGAATGAGAGAGAGAGAGAGAGAGAGAGAGAGAGAGAGAGAGAGAAAGCAAATATTCTGAGTGCTGAGGATTGGTCTTACAGCCCAATCCTATGCATGTCTATTCAGAAGTCCCATTGTAGTCAATGGGACTTACTCTCAGGTAAGGATAGGATTGCAGCCTTAGACAACCAGCCAACCAACCAACACAAGACTTGTGTACCGCTTTTCAATACAAAGTTCACAAGACTTGTGTAGTGTGCCCCCACTCCAGGTTAAATGCTTCGTTTTGGCGATGTGCCAGGGTCATGCCCTTCCCTTTTCCCTTGGTAGGTGGCAAGACTTGATTGTTGGAGCACCCTATTACTTCAATCGGAAAGAGGAAAAGGGTGGGGCTGTCTATGTGTACATGAACCTTCACGGAATGTTCCACAGCAGCCCCAGCACTGTCTTGACGGGCTCCAGCGGTTCGTCGTTTGGCTTTGCCGTGGCCAACATTGGAGATGTCAACCAAGATGGCTTCCAAGGTGAGCAGTGGTGGAATTTCCTGGAGTGCCACAATGGACGGAGGTGGAGCATTCAACCCTTAGGATTCAGCCAAATGTGTGCCTAACTAGGCCTTGTGACTCGGTGGCTGCTGGAGACTAGCCACGTAGGTGGAACCTAGGGTCTTACTGTGGAAGAAAAGCAGGACCACTCAATGTGGCTCATTCATGCAGGGCTGCCCCAAGTGACCTCCTGATACTTGAGATGGCCTGCCAAATGTCCCCCTTATCCAATGCTGTGCCAGCCTCTGCTCCTCCCTCTCTTGAGTGTTCTAGTTCAGCACTCCCCTTCCCCCCACATTTCCTCTTCCTTTTCCTATCCAGGGAGTGGAAGGAAAAGCCGTGGAAGCAAGTAGATGGACAGAGGTGGGCACTGTCCCCCTCCCACTAGTCTGCTGCCTGAGGCAATTGTTTCAGTTGGCCTCATGGGTGGGCCGGCCCTGGATTCACGATAACCTCCTCTCACTCCCCTTAAGGGCTTGGCAGCAGGTCTACTGGCCCTCCTTATTTGAAGAAGAAACCTGGGCCTCTTTTTCAACTTTTGTTATAGCCGGATATTGGACTTGGGGGTTTAGTGAATAAGATTGAAAATAGGAAATTAGAGGATTTTTTTTTGAAATGTTAGAGGAAGGAGATTCAGATGCTGTAGAATGAAGAGCATGTTTTGGATTCCTCTGTGGGAAGCAAATCCATGTGACCTATTCTTCCCCCTCCCCCCCCCACAGATATTGCCATTGGGGCTCCATTTGAGGGCTCAGGGAAGGTCTACATCTACCACAGCAGCGACAAGGGGCTTGCGACTAAGCCCCGGCAGGTAAGTCTTAGTCTTCCCTCTTGTCATCCTAACGTTTTTCTCCCTCTCTGGTAAGGAATGGGCCTCTCATCATGTACAAAAGTGCCCTCCTGTCATTTTGCAGTCCAAGAGCCAGAGGCGTCTCTACAGGGAGGGCAGAGCTCTAAGTCTTGCAAGGAGCCTTAGCCTGTCACGTAAATCCCTCCTCTCCCTTGCTGCTGTAGCCAGTGAGCAACGCCAAGATGTTGCTTTTCCCTGTGAGGATTGGCTAGAGCAGTGCAGGAGAGGAGTGATTTCCACTGCAAGGTAAGGCTTCTTACCTTACCAAGAGCCCGGACATTAGGAATCCAAGAGGTGGGCTTCAGTTGTGCTGAGACCTGAGGTCCAGACCTGAGGGCTGCTTTAGTTCTGGCCTCTGTTTATATCCTTAGGGTGCAGCCCAAGAACGCCCTTGGGCTGTTGATTGTGTCTGCCCAGGGCTGTTGCGAATGTGCCATTAGGCGCGTCTGCATCAGCCCAAGAAGTGCTGGGTTGGTGCAAGCACTTGTGCTGACCCAGTTGTGCAGCAGGAGGCAGCAGGTAAGCTCAGTGATGTCATTCAGGGGGAACGGACCAGAACGGGCATTCCGGATCCTAACGGGCTCCGTGGTTGGTTCCGGGTTCCCGACAAGTGCCAATCAAAAGTGAGTTCCTGTTCCTAAATCATTTGAATGACACCACTGGGTAAGCTGCCCTCATGGTGGATGGTCTGGGGGGGAGGGAGTCCAGATCTGGCAGTTATGCTGGATCCAACTCCCTGTCCCCGAGCCATGCGGCCCCAGCTCAGGCCACTGCAGCCCACTCGAATTTGCTCCTGCTGTTTAGCAGGCGCAGGTTCGAGCAGCCCTAAGGGGATGTTTGACCCCGTGCCCTGCACTAAGCTGCCGCCGCCTCCTAACTTGGTTAGGATGCAGTGCAGGCCAGCCAGGCTGTCTGCTCCTGCCCAAGTCTGGATTGGGCTGCCCATCTAAATCCATGGCTGGCTGGCTTTTCTTCCGTGGTGAAACTTAAGATTGTGGATATGGGCTTGGCCAGCTGGCCACCCATCCAGGCACTGCTTTGCATCGGCACAATGGCCTCATCATGCGCTGTCGGACCGTGGCCCTGGGATACAGGAGCCACCACCAGTTGGCATTGCAGCCTTATTGCATGCTCAGATCAGAGGCATCCTTGAGCTGCGTGCCACCTGGTATGGTGTTCACCTGCAGAAGCTTAGTTTGGGTGTGATGTAATGATGCAATCATGTCACCCCTGGCATTCCAGGCTACTGCATTGCTTTGCACGCAAAAGCCCACCCCTGGACGACTTCCATTCAGCGATCTTTAGCCTGCTGCAGGCCCAGTCGCTTTGTGTTATCGCTAGCGAGCGGCTAACAAGATTGTCAGCAAGAATGCAAGGCGGCTGGGCTCAGAGTTGGCCAAAGATGCCTGAAAGGAGACTTGGGTGGTGTGGACTAGCCCATCCTGAGGGTGACACCCAGTGTAACTTGCACCACCCGCACCCCTGTAGTGACACCACTGCCTTGGCTCAAGATCTCTGTTGAGGTGCAGCCTGATGACATTTTTGGCAGTCTTGCTTCTCTTGCCACCAGGGGTGGACCTAGTCAAAATGGCGCCCGGGGCACCCAATAGAAGTGCGCCCCCATGGGAGCCCAGGTCTACCCACCAGAAGCAACCCCGGGTAGACCTGGGCTCCATGGAGCCCAGGTCTATCCATTGGGACCAGCCACGAGTAGACCTATTACCCATTAGAAACGGCCACGAGTAGACCTGGGCTCCCCTCGAGGGAGCCCTGGTCTACCCATTAGAAACGGCCGCGGGTAGTTGCGGGGGCCACTGGCGTCCCCCTAGACAGCCCCAAGACGGCGCCCAGGGCTCTTGCCCCCCCGCCACCTCCTAGATCTGCCACTGCTTGCCACCCCGCATGTGCTTAGCCACCAGCAGCAGTCCTAGAGGCTCTGGTGCAAAGCCTTGCACTGTGGCCCCATGGTGCCCCCCCACCGGTCCCCCATAGCACACTGAATGCTACCACTGGTACTGGGAGGTTCTGGGGCTAAGCCAAGCCAGGTGGACCCTTGGATCAGTGTATACTCATAGCCAGTGCCTTACATTGCTCACACACACCCCAACCAGCAGACCTGTGTTGCTGCTGCCAAAGATAGCAAATCTGCCATTCCCAACACGGATCTTTCTCCTTTCATGGCCGTTCTCATATGCTCCACTTCTGCAGATCATTAGTGGAGAAGACCTTGGCATCAAGACCTTAGGCTACTCCTTCAGCGGTGGAATGGATGTGGATGCAAATTCCTACCCTGATCTTCTGGTCGGAACCCTTTCTGAAAACATTGTCCTGTTCAGGTGAGACAGGGGAAAGTTGGCTAAAGAACATTGCATGTGTGCCAAGATGCAGCTTTTCATTGGTGCCTTTTTAACTCCCCCCCCCGCCCCATCACACCATTCCCATACCTCTCGTACTTTCATTATCCTTTTTAAGGTGCTGGATGCGTCCTGTCTTGATCTCAGATCAAAATGACACACCCAGGTGGGAGAGGAGTTTCTAAGAAGATTTGAACCCCAGAATCTCTCGGGGGTTTTTTCATAAGAAAAATGGTCCTTGCATCCTAATTCCTACTTTGCCAAAATTAGTGATGTGCCAAATTCTTACCTCTCCCAGGACGCAGCCCTAACTCGTGCCGCAACGGCAATGCCAGCGAGCCTGCGCTGTATCGAGCACACGTTGGGAGGCTGCGGGAGCCTCCCTGGCACCAGCCGTCCCAATTAAATGGGCTTCCTTGGGTCTGCGCCAGGTGTTTAGCAGGCGCAGCTCTGAGCAAGCGTGTGGCCTGAATCGGGGCCGCGTGGCCTGAGGGCAGAGGCTTGGATGTGGCCTAAAGGCTGCATCCCAATTCCACCCAGTTTCCTGGGCCAGCACGCCTCCTGGCCCGCCCATCCCCTCCCAGTTCCTCCCTCTCTCCCACCCTCCCCCCCCCACCCAGAACTGCTCTTGCGTCAGCCGAACTCAGTTGCCTGCACCCAGTGGTGTCATTCAAATGATTTAGGAACAGGAACTCACTTTTGATTGGCACTTGTCGGGAACCCAGAACCAGCCACGGAGCCCGTTAGGATCCGGAACGCCCATTCTGGTCTGTTCCCCCTGAATGACATCACTGCCTTCGCCCCCCTAGGAATCCGGAGTCGCTCCCTTTAACCCTCTGAGTGCCGGCCAACCAAGAAGAAAAGCTCTTTGCAGAGGAATTGGGAGGGGGGAGGAGGGAGAGTGAAGTGGGCGGAGTCAGCCCTAATTTTAACTAGTGAAACTGAGTTCCCCGCATTCCCCCTGCATGACATCACTTCCTGCACCAAACTAGGGGTTGGACTAGATGACCTCTGAGACACCTTCCAACTCTAACATTCTGAATTAACTGGATACAGTAATACAGCTAATAATACGGTTCTGTCTTCTTACAAATGGACTTGTGTTGTAGGAAAGATCTTGTTTTCTGCCCATTTTGATTTTTCCACCCACAGCCTGCTCTTTTCCCTTTTTGTCTCTACCTCTCTCTGCAGGGCCCGGCCAGTGATCAACATCTTGGATAAGGTTTTTACAGTTACCCCAAGTGTGGTGGACCCAGCCAAATGCACAGAAGATTCTTGGTAATCATCTCCCTCTAACTCTTTTCCCCTCTTCAACCCTCACCTGTCAAAATAGTGGTAGGATACTCTGGGAAGTTTGTGAGCACAATTTTGAAGGACCCGGGTATATTTAGCCTACGGAAAGGAAGATGCAGGGGAAACAGGCTGCCAGTTTTCAAATACAGAAAGAGGATGTTGGAAAGATCCAGGAGAACAATTGTTTGCCCTCCCCACCAAGTACAGGACATGAAGCAGTCGTGTTTACACAAGAAGGAGAGAGATTCGGGTTAAAAAACTGAATTGAAAAACAAAACATCTGGGGATTCTAGCAGGACAGCCCAGGAACACGGTAGACAGAGAAGTTGTGGATTTCATGAAAAGGTCGCACAGGTTGCTGTTGGGGATGCTTTTGCTACAGGATATCCTGTCCCAGCCCAAGGAAGTGAGTTTCATGTGCAGCAGTTTCTTTCAGGGTTTAAACTGCATCAAGGCTCAAGTTTGGAAATTGGGGCTCAGCCTTCTAGAATACGTGAAGTATATGTGGCTGAGCCAAAACCAGGGGCCCCTTTTCGGGAAAAAAGAGCTTCCCACTTTGGCAATCTTTCAGAAGTAGCACACAAACAAGGACAGACGTGTTCATCTTTCTTAAAGTGGCAACTACCCCTTTAAAGGAGGCCACCAGCAGACCTTGGGTAGGGTGATCTTCCCCGCTTTTACTTATAAGCAATTACTTAATATAGTGCCATCAGTATAGATGATGCCTTACAGAGTTATAAATCAAGATGGGGGGAAAACAACAGAGGGATGGTGTTCGGTAGCCCAGAAAAAGAAAGAAAAAGAGATGTGCTTTTTCAACAAATGGCAGAGTTGCTGTTGTTGCTTTTTCAAAAGTTCAACTTTCACCCCTGAAATGTTCACCTTTTAGCTGTAGAGAAACACACAAACAAAAAACACCCGTGAAAATTGAAGACAATATAGCACCACACCTCTGAGCATGTGCAGAATGCACATCTCTCTTGACTATCCCCAAACACCTGGGCTGTAAAGAGTGAAGCATCCAGGTTGCTGAGTGGAGTTTTGAAGCAGACTTGCAATTCTGTTCCACTTACTGGGAGAAAAAAAAACCAGACAACAGAGTAATTGTAATCCTTAGTGATCCCATCCATCCTCTCTCTCTCTCTCTCTCTCTCTCTCTCTCTCTCTCTCTCTCTCTC
>JAJKFI010000075.1:262176-298342 GCA_029204185.1 Lerista edwardsae | reverse complement strand
GGTAAGGCTTCTTGCAAAACTTAGAGCTTTGCCATCCCTGTAGAAACGCCTCTGGTCATAGAGCACATTTGGACCACTCTCAGAGACAGGGAGGATGGAGCATGTCTGTATCCGCGCCTCCCTGACTCTGGCAAACATGCTTTACGGAGCATTTGTGACACTCCTAGGTGGCATAAGGGACATCAACTCAATCCTCAATACTAACTCCGGGTTAGGATTGCACCATCAATGGTACAGTACACCTCTCTCTCTCTCTCTCTCTCTCTCTCTCTCTCACACACACACACACACACACACACACACACACACACACACACACCAGGTTCCTTAAATACTCAAATCCTGTCAAATGCACAACTGTAGATTGCCGCAATATAATCCTAACACCCCCATACCATTTGCACTACATGCGTGTACACTCAAAACACCATCTCAGCCGCGCCTTCCCTGCATACAGAACAGCTGAGCCTAGCACACATCATGAATTGTTAATAAAATCTGCTAGCGTCTGTGGATAGGATGCAAACTCTCTCTCTCCCCCCTCCTATGTGTGTGTGTGGGGAGGCATGTGTGCAGCTGTGGGTCTCCAGGGTGCTGAAAGTCAGCCACCAGCTTAATTGAGCATACAGAGCGAGGCTGGGCATGGGAAGCAAGGAACAGCCATATCAGAGGGCATGAAATACCAGCAGGCAAAGTTGGCGAGGTCAATACAACAGTGCTTAAGTGGAGAGGTGCTCACTGCTGGATTTCAGGCTGCTCTCTGCCACAGGATCCGAGATTCCCAAATCTACCCAGGACTGGTTGTGATTCCTCCAGGGAGAGAACATGCTCAGAGATGCTCTCCTAGAGCAGAGATCTTCAACCTGCTCCATCTAATCACATACAGGCAAGGTGCTAAAATGATCAAGGCACATCATCAGCTTTTTGACAATTGACAATGCATACCATGCTTCCGGGGGCGGGGGCTCACCTCCCCAATGGTTCTACTAATAAATGACTGCCCCCCAAATTCCCATGACACACCTGGGGACCATTCGTGGCACATCAATGTGTCGTGGCACAGTGATTGAAAATGGCTGTCATAGAGCAACAGCACACATAGAGCGCAATCCTAACCTGGAGTTAGGTCGGCACAAAGTTTGGCCTGCACAAGAGATACCGTAAAGTATGTTTGGACCACTCTCGGGGTCAGCCAGCACACAGATGTGCTCCATCCTCCATGATAACTCCGAGAGTGGTCCAAACACACTTTACAGTGGCCCTTGTGCAGGCCAAACTTTGATGCCCTGACTGTGCCAGTCTAATGCCAGGTTAGGATTGTGCTCACAAACTGGGTACCCCTATGAATGAATCTTATTCTGTCTTGGCCATCCTGGGAAGGAGCTGTTTCCTGGTTCTGGATGAATGGGATTAGGAACAGTTTTTTCCCCAGGTGGTTAAAACAGAAGTAGCTTTCTTTTCTCCCTACCAGGGCCTGGTTGTAAATGAGTCTTCTGAATGATTCATTCTGAGTGCCTTGGGAAAAGGGACACAGGGAGGTTGGTGATAGGGTTTTCTCTTGCAGCTGGTGATCCATTTTGCCAGGACTGTGAACAAATCCAGGCAGGGCCATTGCCCACAAGCAGAGCAGCTGTGCACGTCAGCCCTGCAGCAGTGTGGAGGGACTGCCTGGCGTGTGCATTCTGAATCACTGAATCAGAGCCCTGCCGGATCAGCCCAGAGGTCTGTCAAGTCCAGCTTCCTGTTGTAAAGACACTCTTAATACCCTAAAGTACCAAGAACAAAGTACAGATTGACCCAGAGATAGGGAGGTCTTGAAACTGCTTAAACATCACCCTGTCAGTCTTAATATTACAATGACTGTTGTTGTTGTTCAGTCGCTAAGTCGTGTCCGACTCTTCGCGACCCCATGGACCACAGCACGCCAGACCTCCGTGTCCTCCACTAGCTTCCACTGGAGTTCGCCCAATTTCATGTTCATCGCTTCAGTGACACTATCTAACCATCTCATCCTCTGCCGCCCCCTTCTCCTTTTGCCTTCAATCTTTCCCAGCAGGAGGGTCTTTTCTAAAGAGTCCTCTCTCCTCATGAGGTGGCCAAAGTACTTGAGCTTCAGCTTCAGGATTTGTCCTTCCAGGGAGCAATCAGGCTTGACTTCCTGGAGGATTGACCGATTGGATCTCCTTGCAGTCCAGGGGACTCTCAAGAGTCTTCTCCAGCACCATAATTCGAAAGCATCTATTCTTCGGCGCTCTGCCTTTCTTATGGTCCAGCTCTCACAGCCATACATTGCTACTGGGAAAACCATCGCTTTGACTATGCAAACCTTTGTTGGCAGGGTGATGTCTCGGCTTTTTATTAAGTTGTCTAAGTTCGCCATAGCTTTCCTCCCAAGAAGTAAACGTCTTTTAATTTCATGGCTGCAGTCACCATCTGCGCTGATCTTGGAGCCCAGGAAAATAAAGTCTGTCACTGCTTCCATTTCTTCCCCTTCTATTCATTTGACGTATGCATTAATGCACTGACGTGTACAAACCCTGCATTTTTGTTTCTGCTTTCGTGCTGATTTGAGTATTTGAGCCCAGCACCTCTTTTCTGGTCATTAAAGAATCTTGGCTCCTTACCTGTGTGTGTTGATTGGTGTTACATACTTGGGCAACAAACCTACTATTCATTCTTTGCTCCCCATAACCCTTTGGTTAGTGAGCCTTTGTCACTTAAGAACATAAGAAGAGCCGCACTGGATCAGGCCAAAAGCCCATCTAGTCCAGCTTCCTGCATCTCACAGTGGCCCACCAGATGCCTCAGGGGAGCACACGAGACAACAAGATGCCTGCATCCTGTTGCCACTCCCTTGTATTTGGCATTCTGAGGTAAAATTCTGAGGTAAATATGAGGTAAATTTGCTATCCTAACTTAAGAAGAGCCCCACTGGATCAGGCGAAAGACCCATCTAATCCAGCTTCCTGTATGTCACAGTGGCCCACCAGATGCCTCAGGGAACACACAAGACAACTAGATACATGCATCTTGTTGCCACTCCCCTGCACTCCGAGGTAGCCTAAATCTAAAATAAGGAGGTTGCACTAATCATCATGGCCTGCAGCCTGTGATGGATGTCTCCTCCAGAAATCTGTCCAGTCTCCTTTTAAAGGCATCTAGGACAGATGCCATCACCACCTCCTGTGTCAAGGAGATTAATTACACACTGGGTAATTAATTACCCACTGGGTAAAAAAGTATTTCCTTTTATCTGTTCTCACTCTCCCAGCACTCAATTTTAGGTTCCACTTCCAAGGAGAAGGTGCTGACTGCAGCAACCCCAGAATCTCGCCATCCCTCTCCATTCCATCTCCTTTGGAGTCTCAACAAGAACCTCCAAAGGAGAAGGAAAGTGCAGGAGTGCTTAATCCTTTTCCCACTGACAATTTCTTCAGTTTTCACGGTAGCCTCCCTGCAGTTTTGCCCTCAATGGGGTTCCAGAAGCGTGTCTGTACTGCAGTATGAATGAGACCACCCACAATGTCTGCTCCACTGTGTGAATCTTTTGAATGAATTGAGGGAAAAAAATGTGTGCATTAATTATCTGGCGGCTTTGCCTTCCTTCCTTTACACAGCCTAAATAGAGCGTTTGCATCTAGCCTGATATTTTTCGGTGCTGGAAAGCAGCAGGCTATTCCCCATTCCCCTGCCACTTTATGAAACTTTTGCTGAGCTGGATGGATGTTCTCAAAATCCATTCATTCATCCTTGGGGTTGCAAACTGTCCTCTCTCCTATGCTGGGGCATGTGCCCAGGGAGGGTGCCTTCGGAAAAACAGCAGTGGGAGTGTGACACTGCTACCCCCCAACTTCTCTATTACATGTGGAAGGGCAGACAAGAGATTATGCTTTGGGTATGAGAAAGAGACAGGGGAATACCCCCCCCCAAGGAAGCAACGAGGCTGGGGCCTGCGTTGACAGATTGCACAAATGGAAAATGAGCCACGTTTTCCTGAGCTCAGTTGACAGGCAAGCGAGGATGGCCACTTCAGTCTCTGCCTCCTCTAAATACCAGGCTTGAAAGCACAAAAGCACAGAGATGGAAAATGCCCAAAGGGCAGAAAGCATCAGGCCAGCACTGTCAAACTCTACACTAAACAGCGGGCATGGCTAAAGTCTTTCCTTTCATCCTTACCCAAAAACAACCCTGTGCGCATCTATAGGCATGTTTACCCTGTAAGGGTGTGCACATAAACGATCAGGAACGTCACAAGCGAGTGTGACAATTTTATGATTGCTCCCAATTACATGACAAGCCTGCCCTTCCTCCACGGAGCTCCAGGCAGCTTACATAGCGCGGCTGCTCTTCATGTTATCCTTGCTGCAGCCACAAGATGAGTAATTAAGGAGGCGCTGTGGTTCAAAGTCACCCAGGGTTTTTCATGATTGAGTGGGGATTTGAACCCAAGATCTAGTCTGATAGAGCAACGTTATACACCACACTGTTCTTAATTATACAGTGTGCCCCCTGGTATCTGGAATCCAGATCCGGCACCTGCAGATTTGACTCACTGCGGATGCCGTGGATACCAGGATAAAACCACTTCTGCTTTGCTCATCAAGCCGGAAGTGGCTTTCTGGGACCTTCCGGAGGCCTTCTGAAGCCCTTGGAGGTCCATGGAGGCTTCTGCAGGCAGAAGGTCTCCTGGAGACCTCAGAAAGCCACTTCCAGTTTGCTCGTCAAATGGGAAGTGGCCATAGATTCACGTATCCACAGATTTGCATAGCCGTGGGGGGCAGGGCCGGCTCCAGGAGCAGTGGCACCCAAAGCGGGGAATTCTGGTGGGGGGAACCACCCTCCCTGCGGGGCCTCCCACTCACCGAGAAAAGCGTTTGGGGTGCCACGTGTGGCACCTGGAAATAGTTGGTGGTGACATGATGATGTCAGCGCCAACTGCTTCCAGGAGGCCCATTTTGGGTAGTTTAGAGGCAGGGGCAGGTGGGAGGGCTCTGCTCACCCACTGACTACAGCCCATAGAGATCCCGGCTGTAGCAGCAGGCAATCTGCTTGCTGCAGAGGCAGATCTAAGGGAGGGCAAAGCTCTAAGTCTTGCAAGAAGCCTCACCTTGCAGTGGAAATCACTCCTCTCCTGCACCGTTTTAGCCAATCCTCACAGGGAAAAGCAACATCTTGGCCTTGCTTACTAGCTACAGCAGCAAGGGAGAGGAGGGATTTACATGACAGGGTAAGGCAGTGGTCAGGGAACAGGGGTAAATTACCCCAAATGGGGTAAAAATGAAATTCCTGGGGGTAATGGACAGATAGGAGTATGCCCTGCCCCCTTTTCCAAGCACCTAAACCTGTTGTCAAAAAGGTAAGTTAGTTGTAACCCAGAAGGGTTGAATTCTATTCTCTCAAGGTCTGCAGGTGTACCCAAACTCTTTACAACTCCATATTTACATATTTACATAGCATTAATTAAGCTCATTAATTAATCAAATAAAAAGCAATGGGTTCCAATATGTAATTTTTTTTCTTTTGTTCTGGCGGGGGGTGGGGGGGTTAACATCAAGGGGGTAACGTCGGCATATCTAAATATATTTTGGGGTAAAAGGTAAAAAAGTTCCCTGACCCCTGGGGTAAGGCTTCTTGCAACACTTAGAGCTTTGCCCTCCCTGTAGATCTGCCTCTGGCTTGCTGTGCTGGTGCAGGGCCCCTCAAAGCACGGGCCCCAATGTGACGACGTTGGTCACATTGGCTTAAGGTCAGCCCTGGGCAGGATGCCCTGGATTGGATCCACCCATGGATAAAATGGGCAGACTCTATCAGATCCTCAGGCCCAGCTCATGTCCATCCGGCAGTGGTAGCGCACACGCATTGCATGCAGAAGCCTCAGCATCAACCTTAGTTAAAAGGGGAACCAAGTCACAGGACTGGGAAAGACCCCTCGAAGAACATGCCAGTCAGAGCAGGCAGGACTCAGCTAGACGGACCAGTGGTTTGACACAGGATTTACAAGAAAAGGGAAGACCGGCCTCCAATCACACCCAGTTCAGTGACTTCTCAGCTGCCCCATAATGATCATTTGAGGCCGCAATCCTAGCCCACTTTCCAGCATTGACATAGCCCTGCCAATGGGGCATGTGCTGCATCCTGCAGTTGGGGGACAGTCACAGAGGCCTCCTTAAGGTAAGGGAATGTTTGCTCCCTTCCCTCAGAGCTGCATTGCCCTTACCTAGTGTTACCAGATACAAACTGGGACAGAGTGCCTATACCTTTAACCATTGTACAGAACAGGGAATTTGGGCAGGTTGGGAATTTCATCATGGAAGGGTTTCAAAAGCCACACCTGCCAAAATTTCCTCTTGTATATCATGGTAAAAGGTATAGGCACTCTGTCCCAGTTCGTATCCGGTAACCTTACCCCGGAGCTAGAAAGTAGGTTAGGATTGCACCCTGCGTTTGCTCTGCCTGAATTTGTGAAGTAGGAATTCCAGCAGCATCTTTGAGTGGGTCCAGAATATTTTTCCCTGCTACCATTAACACCCAGGGGGACAGGGGCTTCAAGGCGGAGGACAGAGCTTGTCAGTCCCAGCCTCTTTCTTTTCCAACACTACCAGCTGTGAGAGTAGTAAAGAGGGAGCAAATACTTCTATTAGATATTAGGTGGCAACCAGGGGGTGGGTGAAGCAAGAAAGGCAAAAGGCACTTACCAAAAACATCATCAGCATCTTGGAGTTTGGAGGACGACATAATGAAGTAAATCTGTGAAGGGGGGGGGAGAGAGAGAGAGAGAGAGAGAGAGAGAGAGAGAGAGAGAGAGAGAGAGGAACAGCAGTCAGGATTTTTTGCCCAACCATTTTTAAAAGACAATGGCAATTCTTGAACTCTGAGCCCAATTCCCAGAGCCTTGGTTGTCTCACAGCAGAGGAATCAGAGCATAATCCTGATTCAGTTGCAGATCACATTTTGTGCATTTTTAATTGGCATACATTCCATTGACAAGTAATAGCCAGGTTGGTGCTAACCTGGAGTTAGGCCGGCACAGTTAGGCCAGCAAAGTTTGGCCTGTACAAGGGCCACTGTAAAGTGCGTTTGAACCACTCTTGAGTCAGGGAGGATGGCGTATGTCTGTGTGCTGGCCTCTCGGACTCCAAGAGTGGTCCAAACATACTTTACGGTGTCCCTTGTGCCGGCCAAACTTTGCCAACATAACTGTGCTGGCCTAAATCCAGGTTAGGATTGTGCTCTCAAGGAGGTATTGGAATGGCAGTCGTGGTGGTGGTGGTGATGTTAATAATAATTATGACGTTAGTGCACATTTATTTATTTCCAGTCTGCCTTATTTTATGCTGCCTTTCAGCAGGGTTCACATGGTGCTCCATAAGCCTCCTATAAATCTGCACCTGCATATTTCCAAGTTCCAAGCATTTCATGTCAACACAGGTGAGTCAACTTGCCTGTTTTATTTATTTGTCACATTTCTGCCCCCCTTTTCTTCCAAGGCATACAGGGCAGCATCCATGATTCTTTCCCACCCCAATGTCCTTCTTGCAGGGCCTCAAGATCTTTCTTTTTTTGGAAGGCGTTTGTTTGAATGATTGTTTGGCTGGGGTTGTTTAGTTAAATGGATTTTAACGTTGGTCATTCTGGTTGTCTGTTTTAATGTTGTTTGTTTCCTGATGTTTAACGTTGTTTGTGTTCTGCTGTTTTAATATTGTTTTTATTCGGAGCGCAATCCTAAACTGCGCTGGAAAAGGCAGGCTGGCAAGCCTGAGCTCTGTCCAGCGCAGCTTGGGAGCAGGCCAGGAGCCCCCATGGGGCAAGGGTGCGTTCTCACCCTTACCCCGGGGTAGGGGCCAGTTGCCCGAATGGGCTTTTTGGATCTGCGCCCACTATTTAGCAGGTGTGGAGCAGAGGATCAGGGGTGGGTGGCCTGAGGATGGGAGCTTGGATGCGGCCAGTGGTGTGATTCAAATGATTTAGGAACAGGAACTCACTTTTGATTGGCACTTGTCGGGAACCTGGAACCAGCCACGGAGCCCGTTAGGATCCGGAACGCCCGTTCTGGTCCGTTCCCCCTGAATGACATCACTGGATGCGGCCTAACAGCTGCAGCACAACTCCACCTCCCGCCCCGCCCAGAAACACCCAGAAATGCCCAGGTTCCAGCCAAATGCAGCTGGTGCAGGAGAATCGCACCTCAGGCTTCGGCCAGCATTGCTTCCTGGGCTGATGCTGCTACTAGCATTGGCCCTGCAGATGCAGCACTGGTGCAAGGGCCCAGGACAGCACTCTCGCACCAACTCTGCATGCACAGGGCCAACTCAAGCGGCTTGCGTCGGCCCAAGGGTGCTCCTTGGATTGCGCCCTCTGTTATTGTAAGCTGCCCTGAATCCAGTGATGTCATTCAGGGGGAACGGACCAGAACGGGTGTTCCGGATCCTAATGGGCTCCGTGGCTGGTTCCGGGTTCCCGACAAGTGCCAATCAAAAGTGAGTTCCTGTTCCTAAATCATTTGAATGACACCACTGCCTGAATCCCATTCATTGTGGGAAAAGGCAGGGTAAAAAATCTTTGAAATGAACAAATACATGAACGAATGAATCAAATTGAACGTAAGTGGATCAAGCACTTTCCTTTGCTCCTACCGCAATTTCTTCCAAGCCACTTTGATTTCCAGGGACCATGTGAGCGAAGGAGCTTCTTCATTTGCACAGTCCCTTTAAATTAAGCTAGCAATCCTGCACTTCTGGGGTGGAAGAAACTGCTCAAGGACTGCTATGAGCAGCTGCTGTTTGGGGTGCTTTTTTGGGTAATGGTGCAGAGGTAGTTGAGACAGCACCAGCAGTGTTACGGGTCACGGTGCTGCTGGACACATGCGTGGGGAAATCCCCTGTCCCCGTTTCTGACTGCCGGTTTAGAGGCAAGAATTGAAGATGTAGGTGGTGATGGGGTGGGGGGAGAAAAATCAATCTATCAAACAGTATTTACATACCACTTTTCAACAAAAAGTTCACAAAGTGGTTTACAGGCAAAAAACAACAACAACACCCAGTAATAAGTTAAATGTCTCTCTGTCCCAAAAGGGCTCAAATCTAAAAACAATGCGGAACATCACCAGCAACAGACACTGTGCTGGGGTGAAGAGGGGTAATTATTCTCCCACTGTTAAATATAAGAGGAGCACCACTTGAAAAAAAATGTCTTTTGCCCAGTTAGCAGGGCAATATCCGCCCTTGCCTGTCCTGCCCTGCTGGTTCCCAATGGTTTCTTAAAGTAACTGTTTTCCTGCTCAGAGTGCTTTATCATCGTCAATCAATTGATTGAACGATCAATTGGAAGTGATGGAAGAGAGTCCACGAAAAATGGTAAGAGCATTTTCCCATGGACTTGCTAGTAGCTGTCAGTGACAGACCTGGAGCGGCTATGTCAATGCTGGAACATTGGTTAAGATTGTGCCTAAGGCTGCAATCCTAAATACCAGTGGTTCTCAAACTTTTTAGACCAGAGCCCACTTTTTAGAATGGCACTTGTGTTGGGACCCTCTGGAAGTGATGTCGTTAACCTGGAAGTGATGTCATGGCCAGAAGTGACATCATCAAGCAGGAAGTGCCATCGGTGTGATATAATCAAATGACAGTCCTGGAATGCAAATAGCACTCTTGGACTGAACCAGTTGCACAACCATGAAACATCTCTGATAGAAAGGAAGATTACATCGGTCAAAATATTATGTAAAAGCACTGAACTCAAAACAATAAAAAAACAAAACCTCACTTGAAAATTCAAATTGTGAACACTCACAACAGGAATATAACAAGACTAAGGTCTGCTGATTCCAAGATGGCTGCTCCCAGCTTTCCGCGACCCACCTGACATCAGGTTGGGACCCACCAAGTGGGTCCTGACCTACAGTTTGAATAACACTTCTATATACCTGAGAGTCCACCTGAGAGCAAGTCCTATTGAACACCATGGGACTTGCTTCTTAGTACACATGTGTAAGATTGAGCTGCAAGGGAAATTAAAACATGGCAAACTCAGAGATTGCCTTCCTGGAAACAACAAAGTCATCGAATAGGTCCAGCTGCTAGTGCCTGAAATCAGCAGGCTTCTTCCCCACTGAACTCCTAGTGTAGGAGGTTCAGAATCAGTTTTCACAGGACCTTTTGTAGACAGTCCAAAATTGCTTGAATTTGATAGGAGGAGGAAGAGCTAGTTAGTACCACGAACGTTAAGGGTGCAATCCTAAACAGCACTGGACTGGCGAAGCCAACAGGCCAGTGCCATATCCAACTCTATTTAGGAGAGGCTGGAGCCCCACCATCATGGCAAGGAAGCATTCGCCCCCTTACCGTAGGGGAAGCTCCAGCCTCCCCTATGTGCTTCTCGAATCTGTGTCTGCTAAAGAGCGGGCGCAGATTCGAGGAGACCTTGTGGCCACCTCCGTATGGCCACCTCCCAAGCCTGCCCAGGGCCCGCCCAAGTCCCACCCCCTGCCTCCCTCCCTCCCTCCCACTAATCCCTGCGCTGCCTCCACACAGAGTCTCCCTCGCACTGACCGGCACAAAAAGGCTTAGTGCGGGCCCAGCCGATCGGCGCTCCTGCGTCAACGTTAGGGCCGTCGTGCCCATAGCGTTGGCGCGACAGGCAGTGCAGGATTGCACTGCCCATGGTGTTATGTTGATTTTAGATTAGGGTCACACTGTATTTATCATTGATAAACAATTGCGCACGTACGCACACACATGTATGACAGTGGAACTCATGTTCTGCAGTCACAAATGCCATCAAAGTGCTGTAAATGGCGCACCTCTGTGAAGCACATCAGAGCCACCAGCACAAATGGGTGGCAGTTCTGTGCACCCACCAGCAATGACTAGGTAAGATAGCAGTGGGGGCAGGTTGAGGGCTGTTCTGGAGAGGTTCAGGATTGGGGAGGGGAAAGGGTGGTTCAGGAACAGGAGGGGGTGGATCTTGGCAGCCATCATACATGCTGGATCCTCTTCCCCTTCCCAGTCTGGATCTGCCTTCTTCCTCTCCTTGGACTTCCGCCAGCAAAATAGCTGGATCCAAAGAGATCCATTGGCAATAAGGTGACCTACCAGGAGGTAAGTAAAAGTTATTTTTACTTACCTCTCAGTGGCCAACTGGTTCCGTCAGTGGTGCTGCATGCTATGGGCAGTGCCATGGCGAGGACCTCTGGCATCAGGGGTCACACGCATTTGTTGCCCCCCATGCCCCCCATATACCCTCTCTGGAGCCTCAGACTGCCTCCTGGAGGCCTTAGAAAGACACTTCCAGTTTTGGCTAAAAACCAGAAGTGTCTTTCTGAGGCATCCAAGAGGCCTCCGAAAGAATGCCTGCCTCAGGGTGCAGATCAAAAAACCCTCAAGGTGTGGTACCTGGGGCAACGTAACCCCCTTTCCCCCTTAGTTACACCACTGGCTGGCAGGGATAGGTTTGAGCAGCAAGCGTTCCTCCCCACTTTCAGCTGCTGAGAGAAGCAGGAAAAGCAGGATTCCATCTGATCAGCAAAATGGATTTGAATAAGCCACCTTAATGGATTTGATAGCTTTGGCTGCATCTGACCCTAGAGTGCATGTGTGTTCAATTCTTGCACAGTAACAACTCATTATTCAACAGGACTGTCTTGTCAGGATCCACCAGTTTATTTTTTTTTAATCCAGTCCTCCACATCTAACCCCACCCCCTGGCTTGACACAAAAGCCCTGTACATTTCCTGGAGCTGATGGGAAAAGCCAGAGATCAAATGAATCTGGGAGGAAACAAAAAACCACCCACCCATCTGAGCTGCCTGATCGCGATTGCTTAGGCCTACCAGGGGAATGAGATGACCTAGAATCTATATGGGAAAGAGGGGAGGCCTGGAGGAGGTTGGGAAAAGGGTGTAGTGAGGGAAGGCAGGAAGATAGAAAGATACTGACACAGAGAAACAAAAGCTTTCAAGGAAAAAGAGGGTTTTGTTTCCATCTCTCAGTGCCTGGAAGGGGAAAAAAAAGTTGAAATCTACAAACCACTTTTGTCTCTCACAATGAGTGGAATATTTTTAAATCGGGGCTAAAAGCTTTTTAGACAGGAGCTGATTGGATCTGCAGGAGTTGATTATCCAGCAGGTCTGGACAGAAATATAATGGATTTTATAGATTACTTTGAAGCTGAATGGGATGTAATCACAGCAATTCCTGCAAGTCTCTTGGTTTTTATTTGAATGTCCATTGTTCCAGGGGGAGAAAAAATAACCTTTCTTATACAAGCCCCAGTCAAAAAAACCAGAAAAGCCGCCGGAATTGGGGGGGGGGGGCCTCAGGAATGCTGCTGCTCCCAAAGAGAAATGTGCCAAGTGCAAGTAATCAGGGCACATGGAGACCTTGTGCAGGCACATGCATTGTGATCCTATTGCTGGTGAGTGTTTCTTTTGTCCCCCACCCAGCTGGTCTTTTGCACCAGACACATTTGCTCCCAAATGTACCCCTAGAAGCAGCTCACTTCCAGCAGATTTGCAGAGTCGTAGCCATATTTGCTGTCTAGAGCTGGAGAATTTCTGAATTCCCCCCCCTTCAGTACTGGTGGATATTTGACATCACTAGAGAGAGGGAAAATCAGGAAAGAAGCAGGAAGAAAAGCAGGAGAGGAAAAAAGAGCTGGGGGCCTGTAGGAGGAGAAAAGGATAAAGGAAGAAAGCTTGATTCACTTGGTTGGAAAAGTAGCAGGATGCAAAGCAGGAAGGAAACACTGATCATAGTTTGGAAGTCCTTAGTGGATGCGAAGGGAGGCATGTCCAGTGGGAAAAGATAACTGGGCCAGGAGGAGGCTCACACCCAAGCTGGAAAGCAAGCCCAGGTCCGTCCATCTGTCCCCACACCCACCCACACAAACACACACACACACACTCACACACACACACACTTCAGTGCACAGCAACATGAAGCTGCCCAGCCTCACCCAGTTTCTGCATTTCTTCTTGCCAAGGAACGGACAGCGCTATCCAGGAAAAGGGAGGGCCAGGTTGATTCATTACATTTCTGCCCTGCCCTGCCCATCCACCAAGGAACTCTGAGCAGCAGTTCAGTCTCACAACAACCCTGCATGGTAGATTAGACTGAGAGAGAGAGAGAGAGAGAGAGAGAGAGAGAGAGAGAGAGGCACTTGGGCCTCAATCCTATGCATGCTTACCAGGTATAAAGCCCCATTGACTATAATGGAACTTACTTCTGAGTAGGCATGCGTAGGATTGGACTCAGAGAGAGAGAGAGAGACTTGTGCTGCAATCTTATGCACACTTGCCTGGGAGTAAGCCCCATTGACATCCATGGGACTTACATCCGAGTAGACATGCATCGGCTTGTTCTGTTAGTTGTCAAAGGCCACCCACAGAGCTTCATACCTGATTTTTTCATACCTGGCCTAATGTCCAAATCACTACACCAAGGTTTCAGGATCGATAATGACACAGAAAGAGGGAGAGAAGAATTTGCTGCTCAGAAACTCTTCCAGGGTTGGAGGTAGGCAAAAGAGTGGGGGTGGGGAAGAGTGGGGGTGGGGCAGGGGCTAGACAGGGAGCTATCCACAACCCTGGGTTTTAAACCTCCATTGGAATGGCTAATGCTGCAGGCCAGAAAAGAGAGTTAAAATACCATTTTAAAAAACAACCAGCAATACTCTACCAACACAAGGTTCTGTTTACAGCTGAATACAGGCTAATACAATTGTGTCAAGAATAAAGGGAAGGAAACATATTGTGCAGGAAGGCAATTTACTCCATTTGTGAAGATTGAAGTAAGAAAGTAACTCTTGTTTAAGATGGTGCCCATATTTCAGGAGGGGAAACATGTATTTGTAAGGCCCACGAGAGATATAACTAAGTCACAAGATGAAGGCAAAATATTTTACGCATAATATTTTGGCTAGAAATTGCTTATAATAAACAAATCTGCCAGACCGTGCATGGATGGAGATTCAGTTCCCCCAAGAATGCAAAGCAGCCCTCCTGGATCCATACATCTGTGCTATGCATCTGGATCTATACACTGTGATGATTGCCAAAGGATGCAAACCCTTCCTTCTCTCACACTGTAAATTGCCTTTTGATTTCCCATTCTGATCTGACCTGCAGGAAATCCAGCTACAAGCCTTTCTCCATGGAATCAGACCTTGAACAAGAGGGTGGGAGGAGATACTTGCCAGGGCCAGGGGACAATTAAATTGCGAGAAGGAAAAAGAATAAAGCCTCAAATCCCGATGCTGCAGCAGCAGCTTCAAGGCAGGAGAAGCAGCAAGGAGAGCGATCAGCACCTGGAAGTGAAAAGGCCACCTTTGAAGCGAAGAGCCTCCGTTTTTGTCATTCATTTCGCGGTCTTAACGCGACTGCTGCTACTTCTGTGGGCCTGGCTTTCAGGCTGCAAAGCGCTCTCGCCCGTGCAATTGACTAGCGCGCTGAAACTGACAAGTAAACACAAGAGCGGGTAAGGCACGGGTGGCTTACCTGCGGCACCCAGGCATCCTCAAACGCCTTCTAAAAATCTTCTAGGAATTCCATGCCCGCATTCCAGGGCCGTTTTCCTCTCCCACCCCATCGCCTCCCTGAGTCTCCCGCCGGTTCCGATCCTTATGCTGATTTTGTCCCTGTGATGCTCGCGGCCAACATTCAAGCATCAGAGGGGGGTGGGGGAAGACAAGGGAAGAGAAGGAGGAAGAGAGGAAAACACAGTTCCGGGCAGGTCTCCTGTGGCGAAGCTTGCACCGTTGCGGTGCTGATTTTGGTACTGACCTCTGAGATAGCCGAACTGGGACTGGGATGGTCCCAGGAACTGGGAGGGAGGGAGGGAGGGAGGGGAGGCGGAGATTAACTGGAACCCGGAAGCAGCGGCAGCTTGGCTTGAAGTCATAGAAAGGAAGACGCTATCGTTGCGTTCCCCCACCCCCCTGAAATCTCCTCCCAGATGCTTCAGCTTGGCTTGGCTTGGCTTGGCTTCTCCCCATATTCCCAAGAGCCCTGGATGCGATTTTTCCGATGCCAGCATCCCAGCTGGGGATGGAAAGGGGGAGAATGTGGGGAGAGGGGGGGAAATAGTAGTTTACTCGCGGGTAAACGACATCCACACGCTAAGCAAAATTTTCCTATCATCTCCAATACAACGATTCTTTATGGGGATTAGTTCCCCCATTCAACTGCCAGCCTTCAGATGCTCAGCCATCACATATAAAGTAATCAAGTGGGATACACGGCATGTGTGACACACACACACACACACACACACACAGAGAGAGAGAGAGAGAGAGAGAGAGAGAGAGAGAGAGAGAGAGAGAGCTACAAACCTCCAGATTCAGGGGCTGGGGTTGCAGCTTGATAATACATAGGGAAGTCCCAAGTTCAATCTTTGGCATCTTCTTGTAGGGCTAGGAAATCCCCTGTTTGAAACCCTGCAGACAAAACACACCCACTTCCAAAATCTTATTTTTCTTGACATGAAACGGGTGATTCAAGAAGCCCGCTTGTTCTACGGTTCTTTCTTTTGCTTTTAACTCAGGTTAGTCTAATGTGTTGAAAGAAATCCAAGATTTAAAGGTGTGAGTAAGTTGTCCCTGGATTAACAGGCCATGTGAAGAACGCTTTTTTAACAGATCAATTACATACTCCTTGTCAAGAGGAAGTCTCAGGGTTATCCCCACCTCTCCACACCCTTAGAGATGAAGAAATCGAGATTGAGGGACATTGACTTTCCCACATCCACCACACCCAAGTCAGAATTCAAACTCATCTCTTTGTTGTTTCTTCAGGGAGCAACCTGGTTTTTGGCAATGATGTTGGAGAGATACAAGGAAGTAAGAGGCTGCAAGAATATTTTACTTGCTGGGTGGAGAGTCACTGGTGCTGAATGGACAGCTCCTGGAAAATGTTTCCACTCCCTACTGTGAGATCCTGTGAGATTACTTTAAGATAAAAGGAAATTTTTTTTTACCCAGCAGGTAATTAAGCTATGGAACTCCTTGCCACAGGAAGTGGTGATGACATCTGGCCTTTAAAAGGGAACTGGACAGATTTCTGGAGGAAAAGTCCATTGTGGGCTATATGCCATAATGGGTGGTGCAACTTTCTTACATTAATAGTAGGCTACTTCAGAATGCCAGGTGCAAGGGATTGGCAACAGAATGCAAAGATCTTGTTGTCTCCTGGGCAATCTGAGGCACCTGGTAGGCCACTGTGAGATATAGAAAGCTGGACTAGATGGCCTTTGGCCTGATCCAGCAGGGCTCTTCTTATAATGCCTGACAAAAATTGACTTTGTTTTACTCATTTTTCATTCTTGTAATTATATGATGTTTCTTTATATAATACATAGCACCACACATGATTAAACTGTATTTTCTGTTTAAAGAAATGAATAGAAAGAAGTGGTTCTCTTTTGTTTGGGAGGTGGGTTGATACACCATCAGAGTCAAGCATTTTCCTAAGTTTTGACATGCTGAGCCCAAAAGGTTCGCTATCACTGTTCTATAGCATGCATGAATTCAAGCAATGGTCACTCATTTAACATTGATACTAGCCTAGCCTGGCCTGCACATTCTATGTTCTCTCTATAGAGAGAAAACTTACCACAAGTTGGAAACTAACATGGAGAAAGGATCTATCTTAGTCCTCTCTGCTGTGCCAGTTTCTGATGCATATTGAGGATATGTATGCATTTACCTAAAGGAGCATTCCAAAATGTGATTTCCCATTTGCAGTCCAAAATGGTAGATACCAGTCCCTCATTTTCTACCTCATTCTGCAGATAATGAATGGTAGGCCAGATCTTATAGATCCGGGGTCTCTAAACTTTTCAGATCATGGGCCACATTGCATACCGCATTGTATATAGCCAGTAGTGTCATTCACAAACAAGCCGCCGGAACGCGAGGCGGGACTTACCGCTTGATTGACAGGCAGTCCGTGACGCGTCGCTGCCTGCCCGCCCGCCGCGGGGGCTCCCTCCGGGTGGCGCACCCCTCCGCGGCTCACCTAGGCACCCAGCACGCCCCCCAGGCAAGCAGGCACCCCCTCCAAAGCCAGGGATGCCTGCGCAGCGGTCAGGCAGGCAGCGACGCATCACAAACAGCCAGCCAATCAGGCGGTAAGTCCCACCTTGCATTCCGGCAGCTCGTTTGTGAATGACACTACTGTATATAGCATGATAGTTACACTGTATGTATCATGATCAGGGGCGTAGCTTAAAAAGTGCAGGGGAGTGCAATTGCACCGGGCAACAAGCTTTAGGGAGGGCCACCTGCTGAGCTTGACACTAGTGGCCAAAATTGTGAAAATCGTGCTGTGTAATACCATCATGTTATATATCATTGGAAAGGTAAATTAATGCAGAACACAATGAAACAAACCAGAGTGTAATATCTTTACCCTGTCAGACGTTACGGCCACAAAACCAGAGAAAGTGGAAACACAACTGTGATGTCACTTCCTGTTGTGATGTCACTTTCGGGGCAACATGCTGCCCTCTGCACTGGGCTATACTTTCATTAGCGATGGCCCTGAGCATGGTAGTTACTCACAGAGATGATACAAGAAGCAGGGCTTAGCGTGAGCTGCTTACATAGGGTTGAGGTGAGCGACGCACAGCACACTGTCTCTGCTTGATCCATTGCAGAAATCTGGTTTGATATGATTGGTTTACGCATGTGCAAAAATGACACAATTTCCTCAGTGCAATTGTTTTACCTCATTGTTGAAACGACATCATTTGGAAACCTGAGTTCTTTTATCGGCAGGGGTGAGGTTAGGGGTGAGGTTATCGGCAGGGAGGGGTGAGGTATTGACATTGAATAATTATGGTTTCTTAAAGCATATGGCCCAGGTGACTGAAAATGAGGGTTAGCCATGCTGACAGAACTCTGGCCACATGAAAAGAAGTGCAGCAGGAAGAACTGCATGTGCTAATTGTCCGTGGTTGGTAAAACAATATTTTAAGTTGCTGCTAAAATCTTGTGGCCTGTGGGCTGCAGTTTGGAGATTCCTGTTATCAGATAAACAAACAGGGAAATAGGGGCTGTTGGCAACATTTCTCTGCCTGACCAATGTTTGTACAAGTGTACCCTGGTATCAACTGATTCGACGTTCACTGTTTCAATTATCCAAGGATAACGGTAAAGGTTTCCCCATGACCGAATGGTCTAGTCATGACCGACTGTAGGGGGGCAGTGCTCAAGCTGAAGAGCCGGTGTTTGTCTAAGGACAAGCTTCCGTGGTCATGTGGCTGGTATGACTATACGCCGTAGCGCACGGAACACCTTTACCTTCCCACGGAAGTGGTACCTATTTATCTACTTGCATTTTTATGTGCTTTTGAACTGCTAGGTTGACAGGAGCTGGGACAAGCAATGGGAGCTCACTCTGTCGTGCGGTCTCGAACTGCCAACCTTCCGGTCAACAAGCTCAGCTCAGCCGTTTAACCCACAGCGCCACCACATCCAAGGTATCCAAGGATACCTATTGACTATTTCACAGACTTCCAGATAGCAGCAGGAACAGCAACAGCAGTTTCTAAAGAGAGGTGCTGCTGAGTGGATGTGGGACACCGACGCTCCTTTTCCCAATGGTCGTACATGGGTAAAAATGCTGTTTTGTAGAAGCAGCATAGAGGGCTGTTGATGGGAATAGTGTGGTTAGAAAAGTGAGTTACACAGAGGAACCCAGTGCATCTGAATGCATAGAATGTATTGACTGATTACATGTACTTTCTGAAACATCAGGCTGCATTCAAAAAGGGTTCCTTCTAGGCACCAGCTAACTCCAAATGTGGTTACCTTAAGATCACTGTGGGTGTGATCCTAACCTGGAGTTATGCTGGCACAGTTGGGCCAGCAAAGTGACCAGCACAAGTGTCAACATAAAGCATGTTTGGACCACTCTCGGAGTCAGGGAGGATGGGGCATGTTAGTGTGCTGGCCTCTCTGACTCTGAGAGTGGCCCAAACATACTTTACAGTGTCCATTGTGCCTGTCAAATGTTGCTGGGCTAACTGTGCCAGCCTAACATAGGATTGCCCTCTGTGCCATATACATAGCCAACCCCTACCTTGGGTCAAGCCTCCTTTGAGCTTCAAAGGAATACTGAGCATCCCACATAGAAACACGGCTTGATCAGTCAGTCAGTCAGTCAGTCAGTCAGTCAGTCAGTCAGTCAGCCAATCACTAGTATTTATATACCGCTTTTCAACATGAAGTTCACAAAGCGGTTTACAGGCAAATAATAACATTCAAGTTAAATGGCTCCCTGTCCCAAAAGGGCTCACAATCTAAAAGAATGGAGAACACCACCAGCAACAGCCATGAGAAAGACACTGTGCTGGGTGAAGAGGGACAGTTGCTCTCCCCCTGCTAAATACCGTATATTGATATATTGATGAAATATATTATATAGCAGGGGTGGCCAAATGTGCTTAATATAAAAGCCACATGGCTTAAACTTCAGATGCTCGAGAACCACAAGAGAGGTGTTTGAGAGTCATGACTTTTAAGGACTATTTAAAGGCTTAAATATATTTATTCACCATGACCATCAAACATACGTGGACTCTTAATTCAGTGAACTCTCCGTTTATACCTGGTAAATAGTTATAAAGCTTGGAAATTTTTTATGTACCTGTAATGCAAAAAGGAGCTCCGCCAACATATTTTCAAGGGCGGCGCATTATGTGTCAAAGAGCTGCTTGTGGTTTTCAAGCCACAGTTTGGCCACCCTTGGTGTTCAGTACAGAGTAGTAAAACTAACAATGAACACACAACCGAGGCCAAACACATTCATATTTAAATGTAGAATGGGATCCTTTGGGGAGCTCTTAGCTTGCCCCTCTTCAATGGAGTAACACAGCGATTACTGTGGTGTGATTAGTTAATTGAGCGTAATCTGTTTTTCTATGGATATTTTTGCTTTGTTCATAGTTCCCCTTGCATTGTCATGGTATTAGCTCACAGAAGACATTGTGCTTGTATAGGGACTTCCATTACTTTTAGCCATCTTTAGGGATCCCATCTTTAGGAAAGTGTAACAAAAGTAGAATGATATAGAAAAGGGAATCTGGGTATCATCCGAGGAGCAGCTGGCTTTTGGTGCGCCACTGTGGTCGGGAAAAGGCAGTGGTAGGTCAACCTCCACCCTCAATCATTAGGAATGGTCTGCTAGAAAATCCACATAGCCCCCTCCCTCTTTCTCCTAATTCAAACCCAGAATGCCTATCAAGAGAGAATATGTGATGGAGGAGGAGCATGAAAACAAGAGTTTGGGGGAGGGGGACACTTTAACATTTTCTTTTCCAAACTGGTTTCAGGATTAGGAGAGAAGTGAGAACTTTTACAACTGGGTGGAAATTGCATGTTGCATTCCTCCCTGGGCCACATTTGGCCCGGGATCCCCTAGTTGCTGACCCTGATTAAGCTGATGTCTATCCAAAGGCATGTTACCCTGCAAACGAACCATCCTTTCCAGCATCGATGTGCAAAACCCTCCATGGAGTGACATTCCACAATTTGCTCCATTGCCGAGCTGTCTTTTTAGATTGAAAATTTGCTATAATGTGTAGCCTACACACCCGTCTTTGAAACTTAAAGCTTCTAGTGCTACTTGTCCCATTCATAATGTACAGCAATGGAAGTATTGCCACTGTCTCTCACTCACTTTCTCTCTCTCTCCATCCCAGATCCTTTTAAAATATTTATCCAAAACTGTCTACACAGTTCCCCCTTTTCTTTTTTATTTTCTGCTGCAGGCTAAGCATGCCCACTTCTTCCAGTTTTTTTTTATTTACCTCCTGGAATCTGTATCACTTAATACAGTGGTTCTTAAAATCTTTAGTACTGGGACACGCTTTTTAGAATGATAAAGGACCCACCAGGATGCCCCAGAAATGATGCCATGGCAGGAAGTACTGCCATTGTGAGAATGCAGCAATAAGTTGGGTTATTTCTCATTTTCCAATAGCAACGTGAATCCAGTTCCAACAGCAACGTGAAAAAGGCCTGTTTACAACCATGACACAAGCAAAATACCCACACAGTCCTCCCCCTTTCCAGTATCTCATCTTTTCATATTTTCAATTATGGCTGCCCTAGGTGTTACGCAACCCACCTAGTGGGTCCCAACCAGTGATGTCATGCAGGGGGTACGCGGGGGTACGCGAGTACTGGTTTCTAGGATTAGAGCTGGCCCCGCCCATTCGCCCGCCCACTCGTCGACTCCGCCCTCTGCAACGTTTGAATTTCCTGCATGTTTGAGTTGCCTGCATGTTCTCAGAGCCAGGCAGGCAGGCAGGCAGCGAGCGGAGCCTTTCCTTTCCTTGCCACTGAAAAATGAGTTGCTCTGGGGTTTTAACATGATGCCAGGCCTCCTTAACATGTTCTGGGGGTGCTGTGGAATACTGTTGCAACTGTTGGGTCAGTTTAAAATCATCTGAGGCCTCAAAAAGGGCTTTTTTCATGTCACGTCCTGCCACAACATCACTTCTGGCTTATGACGTCACTTCCGATGGGTGGGTCCCAACACATGCCAATCAAAAGTGAGTACCTGTTCTTAAATGAGTACCCAACGCATGATGCGGGACACACATTGGACTTGGTGTTTACTGCTGGGCAGGTTGATGGGGATCTGGAGGTGGAGGAGATTAAGATCACTCCTTTGTCATGGACAGATCACTTTCTGGTGGGATTTAGGCTTGTTGCAGCCTCATACCTCTGCAATGGCGGGGGATCACATTCTATGATCCGCCCTCGGAGACTGATGGATCCGAATGGATTCCTGAGGGCTCTGGGGGATTTTCCTGTTGCCAGAGTTGGAGACTCACCCGGCGCCCTGGTCGACCTCTGGAATACGGAAATGGCCAGGGCCCTGGATGAGATCGCTCCCGAGCGTCCCCTCCCCAGCCGCAGAATCAGAGCGGCTCCTTGGTTTTCTGAGGAGCTGCGAATGATGAAGCGGCAGGGAAGGCGTCTAGAGCGTCAGTGGTGAAAGACTTGTGCCGAATCTGACCGTATCCGGGCTAAAGCCCAGTTAAGATCGTATTCTAGGGCGGTGGTGGCAGCCAAGAAGGCTCACTTCTCTGCCACCATCGCAGCTGCAGAGAAGCGTCCAGCTGAGCTTTTCCGTGTGGTCCGTAGCCTTTTACATCTGCCCCCCCCCCCACTGGAGGGGAGGATCACACGGAGGCTCGCTGTGACGAGTTTGTGCAACATTTTGCAGTGAAGTTCGATCAGATTCGGCATGACTTGCACGCCGCTGTGGGCACTTCTAGTGATGTCCCTGGGGAACCTGTCTATCCTACAATTTGGGATTCTTTTCAGCTTGTAGAACCTGAGGATGTGGACAGGATTCTCTGGAGTGTGAGACCTGCTGCTTGCCCGCTCGATCCTTGCCCAGCATGGCTAATTAGAGCTGCCCGGGGAGGGCTGGCCGAGTGGATGGGGAGGGTGGTGAATTCATTTCTGAGGGAGGGGGTGCTGCCGCCTGCTCTGAAGCAGGCGATAGTTCGCCCCCTCCTGAAGAAACCCTCCCTGGATCCCACTAATTTAAACAACTTTCGGCCAGTCTCGAATATCCCATTTCTGGGCAAGGTGATTGAGCGGGTGGTGGCGTTACAGCTGCAGAGGGTTCTGGAGGAAACGGATTATCTGGACCCATTCCAATCTGGCTTCAGGCCGGGGTTCGGGACAGAGACTGCCTTGGTCGCCTTGGTGGATGACCTACGCCGGGGAATGGACAGGGGGAGTGCGACCCTGTTAGTCCTGCTGGACCTCTCAGCAGCCTTCGACACCATCGACCATGGTGTCCTTCTGGGTTGGCTGGCTGGGTTGGGGCTTGGAGGCACTGTTTTACAGTGGTTCTGCTCCTTCCTGGCTGACAGATCCCAGAAGGTGGTGCTGGGGGATGCTTGTTCGGCACCCCGACCTCTTAGGTTTGGGGTGCCACAAGGGTCCATCTTGTCCCCCATGCTATTTAACATCTACATGAAGCCGCTGGGAGAGGTCATCCGGGGGTTTGGGGTGGGGTGCCATCAATATGCTGATGACACCCAACTTTTTCTCTCCTTTCCCCCTGATTCTGAGGAGGCGGTTGAGGTTCTGAATCGTTGTCTGGAGGCAGTTGGGGGCTGGATGCGGGCGAACAAGCTGAAATTAAATCCGGATAAGACAGAGGTGCTCTTGGTCCGGAAATCCACAGCTCAGGTATTGGACTATCGCCCTGCTCTGAACGGGGTTGCACTCCCTCTGAAGGAGCAGGTTCGCAGCTTGGGGGTTCTCCTGGACTCACAGCTGCACCTGGAGTCTCAGGTGTTGGCGGTAGCCAGGGGAGCCTTTGCTCAGCTTCGGCTGATCCGCCAGCTGCGGCCGTACCTGAGCTGTGCGGACCTGGCCACTGTGACCCATGCCCTAGTGACATCTAGATTAGACTATTGCAATGCGCTCTACGTGGGGCTGCCTTTGAAGACGGTCCAGAAATTACAACTAGTACAGAACGCGGCGGCTCGGGTGGTTGCTGGGGCACGTCGGTTTGACTCTGTCGAGCCGCTGCTTCGGCGACTACACTGGCTGCCGGTTCTGTTCCGAGCCAGATTCAAAGTGCTGGTTTTGACCTTTAAAGCCCTTTACGGCTCGGGCCCAGGGTATTTGAGGGACCGCCTCCTCCCATATAATCCCACCCGTACTCTGAGGTCATCTGGGGGGGGCCCTTTTGACTGTGCCACCACTAGGAGAGGTGAGAGGGGTGGCGGACAGAAATAGGGCCTTCTCGGTGGTGGCACCCAAACTTTGGAATACCCTCCCCTTAGAGCTAAGAACTGCTCCCTCTTTGGCGGTATTTCGGCGGGGGCTGAAGACCTTTTTATTTCAGCAGGCTTTTAGTTGCTGACAGGCTGGCTGGTCTTTGTATTCTTTTTAGATTTCTATACTTTTTATGTCCATGGGATGATTATTGTACTTTTATATTGTATTTTATATTGTTTTTAATTACTGTTTTTAATTCTGTTGTATTTTATTTGTTTTAACTTGTTTTTTGTAATGCCGCCTTGAGTGCCTTCGGGCGGAAAGGCGGGGTATAAATTCAATTAATAATAATAATAATAATAATAATAATAATAATAATAATAATAATAATAATAATAATAAATCATTTAGATGACACCACTGGTCCCAACCCGCAGTGTTTGAGAAACACTGACTTAAACACTGACTTAATACAATTCTTTTGGACTCTTTGCCAGCATCCTTTCCTGAATGGTTCCTACAACTGAGCCAGGGGCTCTGAAAGAGGATGAGGCCATGTAATGTGCTAGATGCCTTCTTCACGTGTACAGCATGCAAATAGAGCGATGTCCATGTGCTTATTATGCTTGCCCTACATATTTATATTGTGCAAATCCTGCAGCATAAATCACTTGTCCCAGGAGACTCTCCCATCCCTTTCTTGCTGGCAACAGGCCATTCCTCTGGCAGACTAAATGCATCCTTTCAAAACCCTCCTCAGTATTACTGGGATTGCAGAGAAGACCTAGAGATTGCAATTTTGTGGTAGAACACATGCTTTTGATGCATGGAGCACCAGGTTTATTTATTCGTTGTATTTGAAACATTTTAATGCAGCTTTTCACTGGTCCCAAACTCCCAGAATGGCTATTTGGCTCAATTCCTGGCATTCATAAGTGACACCATAATCCTATGCATGTCTACTCAGAAGTAAGTCTGAGTCCACTGGGAATTACTCCCAAGTAAGTGTGTATTGGATTGCAGCCTAATCCTTGCAACCCTGATCTGAAAGACAGTAACAAAAATAATAAATAATGCAAGTATGTATATACCGCCTTTCTTTGGCCATTAGATTGCTCCCCTGGCTTTAATTCAAGGCGGTTTACATGGGCAGACTTTATCTCTAAACCCGCAAGGGTTTTTTTTTTTACAAATTACAGAGAAGTTCTATCTTTCAAGAACTACAAACAACATACAGATGGAACTTTTGTGGTTTAGTCCTTCTTTCTGGCCACACGCTTGCCTTCCTCCTGGCTGATAAATGGCTTCTCTGTTCCCACCAAAGAAACAGCTGGCCCAGCACAACTCCTCTCTTACAGGCAGCTGGAGACACCTCTTATCAGTCACACTTCTTAAGGTCTGCCGCTCACGGAGACTTCCAGTGTTGTCGAACTGGCGACCTTCAGATCTTATCTACGGGCAAACGGAGGCTTTAACCCTCTCGACTAAACCTTCTGCCCAGTAGAACTTGCTTATGCGTAAACAGGCATAAGATCCCACCGTACAGTTGTATTGTAATTTTATAACTGTGTAGTCTGGCTCTGGGGGTTCCCGCCCCCCCAAAAGTAGCAACTATGCAGGGTGAGGGGAATCAGAATCGGGACCACAGCACATGGGGGAGAGGTAGTTAGCATTTTTCTACTGTGGAAAATTATGCCCCTGAAGCTTTTTATTAGCACAGAGGGAACCTGCCACTGGACTCATTGGAAGCTGTTTTCTCCCAGGGCTGATAGAAATTTCAGGTGCACAGTTTTAGGGCAGATAAGAGTCCTAACCTGGAGTTCGGCCAGCACAGTTAGGCCAACAAAGGGACAGCACGAGGGACACCATGAAGTATGCTTGGACCACTCTCGCAGTCAGAGAGGCCAGCAGCACACAGACCTGCAGCATCCTCCCTGACTCCGAGAGTGGTCCAAACGTGCTTTACGGTGGCCCTTGTGCCAGCCAAACTGTGCTGGCCTAACTCCAGGTTAGGATTGCACCCTTAATCAGCAACATGGTAGGAAAGGGTTAAGTTTCCACGTGCCACAGCCCCAATTCACAATCCCGCTTTAGCTGTTCTTGAGCTTCTTAAAAAAAACAAAAAACGCAGAGCAGAGCTATCCATTTAACACAATGTGCCCCTTGGCCTGAAGATGCCTTGTCTGAAAGCTTTCAGGGCCAGAACCAGCCAGGATAAGCTCTGGCTTGATGGATCAATGGGCTGATTCATGAGAAGTTTTCTTTGTAAAGTCCACACACAGCAGTTTGATTTTCTATTTTAAAAAGCCAGCGGGTAATAAAATGAAATGGCTGTGATCCAGGAAGTGATCTTTGCTTCTGGATGGAGGATTTCTTCCTATTTTTAGTTCTGCGGTGCCTTGGCTTTGGAGATCTTTGCCTTTTCATAGCCAACTGTGAGATGTTAGGAAACTGGCACACAGTTCTCAGGTTCAGGACTCAGGTCTGCAGCAAAAGTTCTTCATTATGTTTTGGTGGCCCCTATCACAAGTAAATCTGGTGTCTCCAAAGTAGCACCGAGGCTAAGAGATGAAGTGAGCATCCTGCTTGAACCTTGCCTCTACCCAGAACTTAGCAGGTAGCCTTAGGTAAACTATGGGCACAATCCTAACCTGGAGTTAGCTGGCATAGTTAGGCTAGCAAAGTTTGGCTGGCACAAGGGCCACCGTAAAGTATGTTTGGACCACTCTCGGAGTCAGAGAGGCCAGCACACAGATGTGAACCCTCTTCTCTGACTCCGAGAGTGGTCCAAACACACTTTACGGTGGCCCTTGTGCCAGCCAAATTTGGCTGGCTTAAATGCAGGTTAGGATCAGACCAATTCAATGGGCGTGGCCAGGGCCTCTGAGAGGTGTGTTTTTCTTCTGGGCTCCTTCCCTTCTCCATTGGATCATACTTGCATACAATCATTGCATTTCTACAAAGGATATACGTATATAAAACCATGTCGGCCTACACAAAATGTGAATGCAAGTCTTCACCTAATACTGTACATGCAGCAATGGGATCTACAAATGACCTGGGGGAACGGAGGGCGGGACTTAGGCAGGACTGCACTTCCGCTTTCGTTCGGCTCGCCCCGCAGCTGTCCCTGGCCTCGGAGGGGTGCCTGCTCGCCCGGGGTTCCATTTGAATGTTGGGGAAATGTTGGGGAAACATTTGAATACAAAGTCTTGACAAAAACACCTGCTCAGTGGTGTTCCTTGGGGGAGGGGAAATACCATTTTTTCCGGCTCCTAAACGCCTGTGTAAAGTGGCCCCTCCCCCTCGCCTTCATGGTTTTGAGAGCAAAGCAGAGATGCCCCCGCTTTACTTCCACAGCCGCAAATGTTTCTGAAGGTGAAAAAATCAAAAATCCATTGACTGTTCAGATTGCCTTAACGGGGATAGCAGAATGCAATGCGCTTATCAGCCAATGATGAAATGGCATGCAAGAATGGTAGAACTCCAAGTAAGTGCATCTGTCTGCTGTCATTTCATGGGATCTCTGGTGAGGACTTAAACTGTGTGTGCAAATGTGTGTTTTAATGAGGAAACTGAACACTCCTATGGCATCTCATCCATCTAGGTGAATGAGTACTTTCCCGCTTCCTTTGAAAGAACTGCTTTGAAGAGCATCTCTAGATATGCCATTGGTGGGCATCCACACGTGAGTGCCTCCCCCCCCCCCACACACACCCCATCCGGGAGAACACAGCAACATTTGAAAAACTGAACCGGGTGGAAACAAAGACCTGCTGTTTATCTGATATGACCGGATGATAGGACAATTGGAATACAAAACCAGGAACAATACGTACATACATACATACATACATTATATATATATTATATACATACACATTTATACCTGTGTCAAGGAGATTAAATTAAAACAAAGATGATTTTTTTAAAACCCATTAGTTTTGCAGAACTTTATATCTCATCTCACTCCCCAAGTAATTTTTTTTTCATCTTTTGAACCTGCACCCAATTGGTTTACCATACACTGTACATCTCATATACCAGTTTTTTGGGTGCAAATCTATTTTGTCCACTATCACCAGGGATTGGGGGGAAGGGGAAATAATACTTTGTTGCCTTGTTTCCTGTGGCCCTCAGGGAGAAAGGGCAATCCCATAATGTCACTGACAGCAGGCCACAAGGTCTTCTGCCTCTGTGGCTTCCATGAACATCCTGAAATCTCTGCAACCTGCAGGATACCAGGGTGTAGAATGTGCATGGAGGGCACCAATGGTCTGACCCTGTTTCAGACGGCCCTACTGCATCACAGGCACGCCTTAGGCTCTTTGCAACCTCTGCCAACCACACAGGAAACAATTCTTATCTGCAAGTGGGTGGCATTGACCATAGGCCTGGGCATCAGGAAAACACACAATTTGATCACTGAAGTGTAAGGAAAATGAGAATGTGGTTCTTCTCTATAGCCCTGCAGAGATTTCCTAGCCCTAACGAACAGGCTTGGGACACCTCACCTTTTACACTGGGGGTGATTTAATCCAGAACAGCTGCACCCAAGTTACAAATTACAATATGTGGACTAGGACCCCATCTGACTTGCAAACATGCCCTGGGAAGCGATTCCACCCTTTGAACCACTGCTTGATGACTCTGGGATTAGAAAAGAATGAGAAGGCTTATTAGCCCACATGAAGTGGTCTTGAGTACTGCATCTACCTGTCCGTCTTTGTCGCTCGTCAAACGTGGTTGGCTCTTTCACCCCGGATTAAGCAGCCAAACCTGTTAACAACAGGAACTGTGAATTCTGCACCTCCAAGTTTCTAGAGAAAGTGGCCTGCGTTTAAAGGACATCAACCATCATTAACCACTGAAATGAATGGAATAGAAGTTAGTCATGACTAGAGGGGGAGAAAATTGTGATAATAAAATAAACACACATAACACTGCTCTCTGCACTTCTCATTTTTGTTTTAAAAAAATCCAAATTGGCAAAAAAAAATCTGTTTTATTTAGATTTTTTAATTTAATGGGGCAGGTGCATGAGTAATGACTATGGCTGCATCTGCAGACAATATACCACCCATATCATCACCCTATTACACTTGTAAAGTTACTATAATTTATAATTATAATATACATTGTGAGTAAAAACATATAACACTGCTTTCTGCTGTTCTAACACCAAAATCTGCAAAAACAGAAAATCATTTTCTCCCACCTCTAGTCAAGCCTGCCTCATTGATTTCAATAGTGCTTCAGCATGACTAAGGGCACAATTCTAACCTGGAGTTAGGCTGGCACAGTTAGGCCAGCAAAGTTTGGTCGGCACAAGGGCCATTGTAAAGCGCATTTGAACCGCTCTCGGAGTCAGGGAGGATGGCGCACATCTATGTGCGGGTCACTCTGACTCTGGGAGTGGTCCAAACATATTTTATGGTGTCCCTTGTACCAGCCAAACTTTGCTGGACTAACTGTGCCAGCCTAACTCCAGGTTTGCACCCTAACTGCATTTAGCCAGGTAAAAATCTGCATGGAGAAGAAACACCGGCATCAGCAGTTATGAGACAGAATTCTAGTAAAGGAAATGCAGCAGCATTTTATTCTGAAGATGTTACATGTCCTCAGTGGTGTTCCTACAGGGGGAGCAAAACAACTAAGAGTGCAATCCTAACTTAGAGTTAGGCCGGTACAGTTAGGCCAGTAAAGTTTGGCCGGCACTAAGGCCACCGTAAAGCACGTTTGGACCACTCTCCGAGTCAGGGAGGATGGTGCATGTCTGTGTGCTGACCTCTCTGATGCTGAGAGTGGTCCAAACATATTTTACAGTGTTCCTTGTGCCAGCTATATTTTGCTGGCCTAACTGCAACGGCTTAACTCTAGGCTAGGATTGCGCCCTGAGTCTTGCAGGAGCCTGAGCTCCTGTTTAGTGTGGCCCCTCCCCTTGCCTCCAGAGCTACTCAGGGCTCGGAGAGAAAAGCCTCCCCGACAGCTCTCCGCCGCAAATGGCTTTGAAGACGAGGCGGAGGGGCCACGTTACACAGCTCAGGCTCCTAAAAGCATTCCCCCCTCCAGCCATAGGAATGCCACTACATGTCCTCTTTGCGGGGTCTGGACAAGTCGGGGCTAAGGCTGAAGATGTGGGAGAAAGAGATGGTCCAGTCTTCCAAACAAGCCCAGCCCTTTCAACTATTTCCGTTTTCCAGGCCCTGAGGCTCAGAGTTCAATCCTAACCTGGAGTTAGGCTGGCTTAGTTAGGCCAGCAAAGTTTGGCTGGCACAGGGGTCACCGTAAAGTATGTTTGGACCACTCTCTGAGTCAGGGAGGATGGTGTACATCTGTTGCTGGCCTTTCTGACTCCGAGAGTGGTCCAAACATACTTTACAGTGACCCTTGTGCCAGCCAAACTTTGCTGGCCTAACTAAACCAGCCTAACTCCAGGTTAGGACTGCGCCCTCACATCCAGTTACTGTTGGAATCACTGTTGGATTGCAAAGAGATGTCTCTTCCCTGCAGTACCCCACATGAGATAAATACCGTAAAGGAGGTGGGTACCTGTCAAATTAAGGTGAGGGAAAGACCTTATGAAAACAGGTGTCTTTAAAGCAGAAAGCATGAGGCAGCAGGAAGGAGTGAGAAGACGTCCTGCCCCTTGCCACAATTTCCAGTTTAGAGACAAAAAGGGATATATCCTTTCCCTGTAGAATACTGCCTGAAAACAACAACAACAAAATGTACAGGCTTTTGAAAAAGCACAATTTTGGCTCAACAAGAGAGAGAGAAAAAGTGGCATTTGCAGCAAATCACTTTACAAAATACATTTCCACCTCCACTTTCCAAGTGCGGAGCTCAGTAACAGCCTTAACAGCGAACCGTTGTGGCAGAAAAATACTGTCGCGAGAGTGGCGGATGATGCAGCAGGTAGCTTCCTTGGCACAGCAAAGGAGCTTCACCTGGTTTTCACCCATTTTTACAGAACCCGATTTATTAAAAAGACATTTCTGGGACAGTCACTGCAGCAGTGAATGTCAAGGCTTCTCAGTTCCTACCAGCTCATATTTTATTTTATTTTAAAATAAGGACTTGTCTTGACTGCGAATGCATGAGCTGCTTCCCCAAGGTTGGTTGAGCAATGCTCAGCCAAACTCTGGCACATGGGTCACGATGGCCAAATGGACAACCCTTTCCAAGAAGGCAACGGTGAGAAAGTGAGAAGGAACAGGGAGGTCTAACATGGGGGGAAAACGAACTGGAAAGAAACTCCAAATCTATTTTTGCTGAAAGCTTCATCTTGCTATATTTTAAGGACTTGAGGGCTTCTTTTGTACTTATTCTCTTGAGAGGCAAGGTCAATACAACAACCTGCATGTGAAGCTGGTAGCTGGCTCCAACTGCATGCACTCTCCATCAGCACTGCACATACCACCAGAGAACCCTGATTTAGCCGAGAGGGTTAATGCCTCCGTTTGCCCGAAGATAACAACTGAAGATCTGAAGGTCGTGAGCTCGAGACTCCCGGAAGTCTGTGTGAGCGGCAGACCTTGCAAACTGCGGCTGATTAAAAGCTGAGTTCCAGCTGCCTCGTGGGAGGAGGAGTGTGCTGAAGTCAGCTGCGTCTCTGGTGAGAGCAGGGAAGCCTCATCAGCCAGCAGACGACAGACGGGTGGCTAAAGAAAGAAGGCTAAATCCAGAAAGAAAGATCTGTTTGAGTGTGGTTCTTGAAAGATAGAACATTCTGTAAATTGTAAAAACCTTCGGGTTTGTGAATAAAAGTCTGCCCATGTAAACCGCCTTGAGTTGTAATCATTAGAGAAATCTAGTGACCTTAAGAAAGGCGGTATATAAATACATGTATTATTATTATTATTTTATTATTACTGAAGGAACTGTGCATTTGTACCAGCTACATGAGTTCAAACATGAAACATGATCAGTGGCATACCTGGGGGGGGTCAGGGGGCAAATTTCACGGGGCGCCAAGTGGGGAGGGGTGCAGAATCAGTTTTGCCCCAGGGCACCAGGAGGGGAGGGGTAGTAAAATGCCTCGGTTACACCCCACCATTGCCACTCTGCTCCGGGGGCCACCCTCCTTCACACCTTTTTTTTAAAGCAAAGGGGGAGGGCACCCCCTGGAGGGTCTCCTGAGAGCCGGAGAAGCCGTGTGTATAACAGGGGCCATGTTACATGGCCTTTCTAGAGTGCCCCCCCCATACAGTTTTGGTTTTTTTAATCTCCAGTTGGGGCTGCAATGCTTAGGGGTTCCAATCCCTGGGCCACAAATCAATAAACCTGAAGGACTAGGGAGTTCCAGGCAAGAATTCTGCTCGAAAGTGGGGGGTGGGGGTTAGAGGGTGGGGGATGGAAGAAAACTCCAAGCTCCATGGCACATTAGGTACCAACAATTTTGGTAGCCCACCACCGGCATCTGATGCAGTGCGGGCTACTACCTAGGAAGACTCACGTCACAAGAGTCCAGGTAGCCGCTACGCTCCCAAAACACATTGGGCCTTCCTGCCTCGTACCGCAACTGCTGTTCCGGAAAGATGCTGAGGCTTAAAACTTTGGCTGGGTAGCAACTTGTAGGGACGGTTCTGACATCACTGTTTCAAAGAGGAACTGCATGCCAACGACAGATTTCAAAGCAAAATTCCCAAACGGGACAGACCTGTGCAGTTTAGTCAAAAGAAATGGTGTGCGTGTGGGTGTTGTAAAACAAGGGACATCAACCATAGTCCTATGTTTTGTCCTGGAAAGAAGGATGATCTCCGAAAAGACGGAACACCAGGCAATAACCCTTACAATCTAATGACCCATTCATTCATCATGCACTTTGCTCCTGAGGATCAGCAAGCCTCTGTTTGTATCTTTTGCTGCCCTCTGGCTATAGACACCCACCTCCTCATCACCCCCGGGTGCTGATAACAGCAGAAAAAGTGATCCATGGCAAACCGGTGGTCTTTGGAGAAGGTGCTTCCTGGCTTTCCTTTTGCCAAATACAGAACGGGCTGGAGCAGAAAGAGGAAACAGCTGGCTCATTAAATTAGGTGGTGAAGACTCCTTCTCATTCAAGAAGAAAGAGATCTTCCTTGTTCAGTTTTGTGGTTTCCAAAGTCTCTGGCTTCAGTTCCTGGCTACCTTGACGTTTGCTCCCAGATAGTTTGTTTTAATGGTTGACTCCCTTGGGGGGGGGGGGGTCCAGTCTGTAGATCTCCTGGGCGTCCGTTCCCAGAAATCCTCTGAGATGATGTGAGTAAAAATGCAATGAGGATGGAAAACAAGGCAGACGGTCCTTTCCTGGTGTCAAAGTCAGCCATAGTGTCTTTTTGGATGCTTGCAGAGAGGTTTGGCGGTCAGAGCCTTGTCTCAGTCCCAAAGATGGTAGCCAGAAAAATGTCCTCCTGACCCCTCCTTAAAAAACACAGACATATTTCCCACCATTGCACAAACATAGAGAATAATGGATTCCATATTGTCCAAAGGATGTAAAATTAAAGGCAGGATCGTCCAATTCTCAAAGCCCCACAACAACCCCTCCCTCCCTGCCCCTACCCCTAAAGATTTAAGATTCCAGAAACAAAAGGAAATGGGCCGGTGCCACTTCTCACCAGCAGAGTCCTCCTGTGTCGTCGTGTTCTCACTTGTGCAACTGAAGGGCCAAGAAGACAACGTGTAGGAGTGGGGAGGCGTGAGATCTCAGTCCTGATCCGTGGTGGTTGGTGCAAAGACTCCCATCAGACAGGATGGAACAGGAGACACAAATGGTCGGACACAGGAGACCACCACTGTGACGTCCCCACCCTCCGTGGTCTGTCCTTCCGGTCGACACAAGACGCACACTGGACACGGAAACGGACAACAATTCACCGCCCTGACAAGGTGACTGGGTTGTGCGCTGGCAGCCCCATGTTGGATTTCACGGACCCACCTGCTCTTTCGTCGCTCCCCCCCTTCTCCCCCAACCTCAACACAAAGCAAGGCCGTTCGACACTCTTGCCGGAAAGGTTCTGATTGTGTTGGGCCTGACTCCCCCTGCAGGGAAATGGGGAATCAGGCAGAGAGTGGGGCGGGGGAGAATCGAGTGGGAATGGGGGAGACAAACTGCTAAGTATGTCCTTTGCAAATAATAATAGTAGTACTAAGAAGAAGAATTTAATTGCTCTGGTTTGTTTATATGTTTTTCTGCTCTGCTCTGCTCTGCTCTGCTCTCTCTCTTTTTTTAAGTCGGGTTGGAATTTTTCAAAGTCTGCAGCTTCGCCTCCAGTTCAGAGATCTGAAAAACACACAACAGAAAGGGGTAAAAAGAGTATCGCCAAGCAGAGTAACGGTGGGGTGGGGTGGGGTGGGGAGAGAAGGGAGGGAATGCAGGGATGCTGCAGGCAATGCAACTGGGTAGGCAGGCTCTGTGCCTTTCAGCGAGGGGGAGGACGAAAGGGTCGGGAGGAAGACAGGATGACAAGGGTATGTCAGGTATCGTGGCATGGGAAGACTGGGGGACCTTGACGAGGCTGCAAGCCTGTGCTGGCTCGCTTGGGAGTAACTCCCACTGAACACAGTGGTACTTGCACCCGAGGACACATGTACAGGGCAGGATTGCACGATGAGACATTGGAATGTCACTAAATGAGACATTGGTTTGCATTATGTTTCAAGTCACTTTCACTCCCTGCCCAATGGAAGGATCAGAAGCCTCCTAGTCTGCAAAAGGTCACACAGCCTAACTGCAAGTCTACTCTGAAGTTGCACAGTGCACTTGATGTCATTCCTCAGGCCCAGGTTCTCAAGGGTTACGTTAAGGTTGCGGCTACTTTTCAGTGGCCTCTGATTTGCTCACACATAATTCAGAGGCTGAAAGAGAGGAAGAGAAATCCTGGTAAAACTGAGGTTCTCAGTTCACCTTCCAGAATACTAACCTTGTAAATATGAGCAGGATTGTTAAATTTGTGCTTGTATTTGTGTGTGTATCTGACAGTCCTTAGGGTTAGTTGTCCATGGCCTTAATCAGAGAGCAACTGAAAGCTATGAGTACTGTATTGCCCATGTGGATATAGTGCGTAGCGCACAACCATGTGCTGAAAGGAGATCTCTATGGGCTAACCCAGCAGTTCCCAAACTCAGTATGGTCATGGTGTCCTCCTTTTGCAACAGCCTCTCTTCCTGGTTCTCCCTGGTGCCGCCATCTTGGATCTTGCACAATCCAAGATACCGGGAAGAGGCAGCCAGGTACATCCTGTGCACCCCTGTGACCTCATTGCGGCATCTGAGGGTGCTGCCGTGCAGTTTGGGAACCACTGGGCTAACCCATAGTGTGTCACCATGTTTTGCTGGGTGTCTCATTCCTCATTTGACACTGCCTTTTCCGCACCAGTGCACACAATAGAACTGTGTACACAAATTTGTGCCTGCACTCAAAGTGAGTTTGACAGGAACAAGGCAATGCGAGTCACAGTGGCCAATTCCAGTCAGCAACGTCTACAACAACCTCACACATACCTGACTAGGTGCTTCTGCATACGTTTTTTTTTTCATCCCTAGAGTGAAACTATCAAAAACGGTTGCAAACCTAGGCATTCAGAATGGATGGGGAGAAGAATGCAGGCCTGAATATCCAAGGGAGGTGATATGCTCTACCCAACATGTCCCTTTTGGAATAAGGTGTCTTCATTTCCCAGTGTGAAAGAGAGCAAGCCCTCCGCAATCAGAGGGGGTGCAGTCCAATCGACCACCTCTGCATTCTACTATTTCATTCATACCTCATTCTCTCGTCTGTGTAGACCAGTCCTTCTACACTCGAAAAGTCCAAGCTGGGAATATATTTGTACGGTGTGTGAACTGGCCCTGAACTTGGGTACTTCCAGTAGCAAGTTCGAGGACCACACAATCACCTCTTCCAGTTGCCATGATCATGGGAATTGGGACCCGAGACCACCTGCTACATTTATCTGTATACGACTTTATTAGTAGGGAATAAGAGTAGTGGTGGGATTCAAATAACAACCAGTTCTATGTCCTTCAGGGCGGCCTTCAGGGCCATCCGCTGCCTTTCTTCCCTCTCCCAAGCTAAAATTAGCAACCGGTTCTGCAGAATGGGTGAGAACTGGCTGAATTTCACCACTGAATAAGTGGTTTGTGCAAAGTGGCCAAGTGTGCGTCACTACATGGTCCTTGTAAAGATGCAGTTATGCTCTCTGCATTATCTTGGGCTCTGGGCCTGTGGTTCTCTAGTAACAGCTAAAGAGTAACAGCAAGGACAGTGTGCAGGATCGTACACAAGCACACGTGTGTTTAACTGTCAGCCCGATGAAGAGGGGAGAGTGGGTGGGTGGGCAACCCTGAAAAGTTGCACTCAAAATTATGGGTCTCAGAAGGGCTTTAGGAGCTGCAGTACTGAGAATGCCCTGGTGTTTTGAGAGGGGGGGGG
>JAJKFI010000075.1:218516-262166 GCA_029204185.1 Lerista edwardsae | reverse complement strand
GGGTGTGAAGGACGTGGGTTTTCACGTGAGGGGTATGGATGCTTCTCACATCATGTGATCTTTGGAAGGTGTAGTGTGGACTCAGTGTTTCGATGTACGGCTCCATTCTACTGTGCTGAAGGATTCAGCAAGCCTCAGCCAAAGGACCTTCCACCCTCTACCAAACGCAGGATCCAACGTGACACAGGCACGGGATGCAATTCTCAAAACGGGATTCAGAAGAACCCAAGTCTTTTTCCCGTGCCCTTTGGCTGTAGGATCTACTACTTAATGAGTGATCTGGCTCTTGACACAGAACTCTACAAGACACAAACATTAATGCCTGACTCGTAATGGAGTTCAACAAGATGAGCGAGTCCCTCCTCTTCCCCCGCACCCCTGACAAGTGCTCATGTCACCAACTGGGCATTTCCAAGAGCACAAGTCTCATGTGTGTCCCTGAGCTGAACCAAGGCCAGTCAAAGCAAAGCCCCCTTTTCTTTCTTTCTTTCTTTCTTTCTTTCTTTCTTTCTTTCTTTCTTTCTTTCTTTCTTTCTTTCTTTCTTTCTTTCTTTCTTTCTTTCCTTCCTCACTACTTAGGGCTCAAGGCAAGCCCCCAGCGCCGTCCTTGATGCCCACCTTCTCTTGCAGCTTGTCGACTTCCTCCTTGTGGGCCAGCTCGGACTCCTCCTGGATGCGTCGCTGAGCCGTCTCCTTCTTGAGGAACTCAATCTCCCTGTAAGAGGGCAGGACAGAAAGAGCAGGAATCAGGCAACCGGTGGGCAAGGCGCGGGGGGCTTGGCATTCCTTGGGATGTTAATAGACCAGACCTAACCAAATGCTGCCCACAGGGCGGTGGCATCATCGTGGGCTCCACTGCATCCTGCGGGCAGCTGGAGACCCTGCAGGGGTGGAGAGGTAAGGAAGACATTCTTAGCCACCTCTGCCCCAGCATGGGTCTACTTGGATCTGCACTGGCTCCTTGGCTGACGCACGTTCATGACATGGAGGACAGGATATCAGCAGAGCCATTGATACACTGCCTCCCACTGATACACCCCCTTGGAAGTCCCAATCTCCTCCCCAGTCTGCCCACACACACACCCTAGCTGGCTTGCCAGCACTGGCAGGACATGATTGAGACATATAAAATTATGCACGGAAGGGATAGAGTCGATAGAGGGATGTTCTTTTTCCTCTCTCAAAACACAAGAACCAGGGGGCGTCCGCTAAAACTGAGGGTTGGGAGAGTTAAAACAGATAAAAGGAAGTACTTTTTTACCCAGCGGGTAGTTAACCTGTGGAACTCTTTGCCACAGGAGGTGGTGATGGCATCTAATCTGGATGCCTTTAAGAGGGGATTGGACGGATTTCTGGAGGAAAGGTCCATCGTGGGCTATAGGCAACGATGGATTATGCAACCGCCTTACATTGGTGGTGGGCTACTTCAGAGTACTGGGTGCAAGGGAGTGGCAACAGGATGCAAGCATCTGGTTGTCTCATGCCTCCCTGGGGCACCTGGTGGGCCGCTGTGAGATACAGGAAGCTGGACCAGATGGGCCTTTGGCCTGATCCAGCAGGGCTCTTCTTATGTTATGTTCCTTGGAGCTCATCTGGAGCTGCTGCCTCTTGCCACAGCGCTCAGAAAATGGTTGCTGGTGGTGCACTGTGCGTGTAGTTGGCAGCCATTTTATGACAGCGGAACTCGGTTCCACTGCTGTCAATCCCGCCACCTGCCAACAGTCAATGTATTTGACGAATTTGAGAGAGATTTTTCCTCACCAAGTGTCTATAGAGGTGGGGGTGAGACGGGAGGCGGAGATTTTTGGTAGGAAAACATGCCAAATTAAAAGTTTAAATGCCCCTTATTTCTATGCCACAGTCCTGATCTGGGGTAAGCCTCCTCAAAGCTGCAGCTTTTTAAAACTCTCTAGTTAAATGATGGCATATTTGAAATCATCAAGGGCGCAATCCTAACCTGGAGTTAGGCTGGCACAGTAAGGCCAGCACAGTTTGGCCAGCACAGTTTCCCATTGTAAAGTGCATTTGGACCACTCTCGATGTTAGGGAGGATGGTGCACATATGTGTGCTGGCCTGTCTGACTCCGAGGGTGGTCCAAACGCACTTTACGGTGTCCCTTGTGCCGGCCAAACTTTGCTGGCCTCACTGTGCAGGCCTAACTTCAGGTTAGGATTGCGCCCCAAGTCTGGTTTAGTCCTCAGAGGTGCTGTTCAGCTTTAGGGCCATCAGTAGAGCACCATGGGACAACCTGCCTATACCTGTAGCCAGTGGTGTCATTCAAATGATTTAGGAACAGGAACTCACTTTTGATTTGCACTTGTTGGGAACCCGGAACCAGTCACAGAGCCCGTTCCCCCTGAATGACATCACTGCCTTCGCCCCCCTAGGAATCCGGAGTCGCTCCCTTTAACCCTCTGAGTGCCGGCCAACCAAGAAGAAAAGCTCTTTGCAGAGGAATTGGGAGGGGGGAGGAGGGAGAGTGAAGTGGGCGGAGTCAGCCCTAATTTTAACTAGTGGAACTGAGTTCCCCCACGTTCCCCCTGCATGACATCACTGCCTGTAGCAAAATGAGGTGGTAGAATTCAGAGATGGTTGAGTGGACTGCTTGACTCCTGGGGGTGCCATTTTTGGATGTTTCCTCCACGTTAAAAAAATACTCTCCAAGTTAAAAAAAATAATAATAAGTAGAGGAATAATTTAGCCAACCCTTGCTTTCATTTCTAATGGTTAGGAACTTTTTACACAGGACAGCCTTTAAACGTGTAACCCTCACTTACAGTGTGAAGTGCTACATTCCATTCTAACCAGACTCAACCAGTAAAGTCAGCTGCATGTGTGTGGTCCAAAGCTTGGTTTCTTAAGAATTCAGCCCTTTTTACCAATCACTTTCTGCAATATGGTTACCCAGAGTATTGGGTGCACCACAAAGGGTTCAAACTTCTGGTCTAGATTAGTGTAGACGGTCACAGCATAAACAGGACTTGACAGTAAACAGAGCTGCTATTTTTTTTTAACATTTCAGAAAGCAGCAAACAAATAGTATCCGTTTTATTCAGTATCTTTTGCCTCCCCCTTTTCTTCCACCTCATCTCATTTGTAGAGTTTAGATCTGCTGACTGGGTCTTGTTAATTTTTAAATATTGCACAGCATCTAATTCACATTTGGTGCTTTTAGAAATATGAAACGACAGGTGGAGACTTGCAACCCATTGTGGGTTCCAAGCAAACAAGAGTTCAGGGGTAAACAAGAGTCCAGTTCTTCAGACAGCCTGAAAAAGGAACCTTGTAGCATTGTTTGAGATTCAGTGTGTGTGTGTGTGTGTGCACGTGTGTGTGTGCACGTGTGTGCGTGCGTGTGTGTGCTTGCGTGTGTGTGTGTGTGCGCATGCGTGCATGCAAGGAGGACTTGAGCAAATTCCTCTCCCATTCCTCCCAAGTTTTTCCTTTCCCAGCTGATGTTCCATTGCCTTCAGCATTTCATAGATCATGGACACGACTGAGAATGGCGCCTTATATGGATTTTTCCCTTTTAATTTATGAAATGATATTTTTTTTCTCTGTACCCCTGAACAGGCAGAAATCTACTGCCTGGGCTCTGTGTGGACCCAATTCACTGCCTAGCAGACAGGCACCGTTTGGTATCTGAAGACAAGATAAGCATGCGTGGTTGGATTCAGCCCCCCTTCCCACCCATGGTAACCTACTGATAACCCAGGGAGCTGAGGAAACCAGCCAGGGCAGCTGACAAAAAGCATCAGGCTCAGCAGGAGGCAAACTGAGAAATTTGTCTAGGGATAGATTAATATCTAGGCCTGTAGTTCCCAAACTATGAGCCATGGCACCCTGGGGAGCCGTAGAAACCAGTCAGGAGAGCCGCAGAATCGCCATCGGTTGCAAATGTTTGGGAACCACTGCAGAGGTTCCCAAGAGGCTTGACAGACCTGCTCACGGAGGGACAGGAACTTAAGGAATGGCGATCTGGGGACATGAGCTGGACCGGGGGAGCCAAGTCTTACTTCTGCTGATACTCCTTGATGAGTCGCTTGGCTTTGCTGTACTTCCTCTCCAGCGTCTGATACTGGGCCTGGGTTTCTTTTAAGTGCTCATCCACAGCCTGGCACAAGTTCTGGGCCTCCATCCAGTAGCCCTCCAGCTTCTCCATTCGCTCCTTGTTCTCTTCCACGCTTTGTTCGAGCTGGGCTTTCTCCAGGCGCCAGCGGGCTTTCTCTTGCTCGATGGACTGCAGCTGAGGGCAGGGAGCGCAAAGGAGGAAGGTTATGGATGCGTTTCACTCCAGCGAAATTGGTCCTGCTTCTCATCAAGCACGGTGTCAAAGTGAGTTACGGTACAACAAAAATGTAAATGACAATAAAAGGTAAAGATTTCCCCACGACCGAATGGTCTAGTCGTGACCGACTGTAGGGGGCGGTGCTCATCTCAAAGCCTGTAGAGCCGGCGTTTTGTCCGAGGATAAGCTTCCATGGTCATGTGGCCGGCATGACTCTACGCCGTAGCGCACGGAACGCCGTTCCCTTCCCACCGAAGTGGTCCCTATTTATCTACTTGCACTTAGGTGCTTTCGAACTGCTAGGTTGGCAGGAGCTGCGACAAGCAACGGGAGCTCACTCTGTCGCGCAGTCTTGAACTCCCAACCTTCCGGTCGGAAAGCCCAGCAGCAGCGGTTTAACCCGCTGCGCCACCACGTCCCTTAAATGACAATAAAGCACCACTAAAATATTCCCAGTGCAATTCCAAGTCAATGTACAAGGACAAGTGATTCCAAGGATACAGAAACAAAGGTATCTCAGCCTGCATGCAACATGTCTGAAGGCCAGCTCCAAGTGCAGAAGCTCATGAAAGGATGACACAGCCCCCGAGTGGCCATCGAGCAGACCCTACTTCTTTCAAGGGCCAATGAAACTTCCAGAGTTGATGGAACCTGAAGCAGGGGCTCCTCAGCTTATCTAAAACTATGGGGAGTAACATATGGGAGTAGGCACTCCAAAAGGTATCTAGAACCCGGACTACCTGGGGCTGCATTGGTCAAAGCCAGCATCTTGAACGGGCTCCAAAACATCTTGGACCAGTATCTTGAATGGGCGCAGCTAGCTGCTTCAGTTCAAGTGCGACCGAATTACACTGACTTGCACCCTAATTGGGCTCTATCATTCTGTACCAGTTTATTTTCTGAACAGCTTTCAGGGGCATCCCTAAGTAGAACACAATGATCTAAATTAGTGGTCATCTAGACTTAGGGGAGTGGTCAGGTCTCTGTCTTCCAGCAGAGGGCACAATTGCACACGGACGGAAGCTAGAGATGACCCAGTTGTGAAAGAAGCCAAAGCAGGAGCACTAAGTTCACACTGTATGTATACCATGGGAGCTTGCTGCATCTGAAGGTAGGTCAGAAGAGGAAATAACCTGCACAACACAGTTCTGTTAAAATCCAGATGGTCTGGAAGCAGCAGGCAAGTAGGCAATGGCCCCACACTAAGCCTGCATGTGTATTAAGTACCAGTTTCTTGGCAGAAACAGACTTTCCAGTTGTGGGTCTGTGCGTGGCAAGCACAGGGAAGCACAAGGAAGGGAAGAGAAGAAGAGAGTGGTCGTACTGGGTCAAGGGCTACCTCTCCATAGGACAGCTATATGCCAGGAAGCCACTTGTCGATGGCCCCAGGCACTTAAATTCACCGACAGCCCAGTCCTAACTTGGGCAGCCCACCTGGCCTGCACTCCCAAGGTAAGAGGCAGCTGAAGCTCACCATGGGGCTAGAGGACATTCATCCCCTTAACAGGCACAAGTCTGAGTGGCCTGCAGCAGCCTGGATTGGGGCCATGCAGCCTGGGGATCCTGGCTCCTCCCTCCTCCCAGGCCACTCTGCTGAGGGACCACCCTCCTTTGGGGGCCACCATCTGGCTGACAGCGAGACCACGCAGGATGCTACACATGGAGGTAACTGCTCCCGTGCACAGTTTTCATGGGGAAAGGCCCTCCCACCTGTCCCGAGCCTTCCCTCCATGCATAGTGTCCCGCACAGCCTCCAGACCTGGAAGGAACTGGCAAAGCTGTCATCATGTGCCACTTCCAGAAGCTGCACATGGGGTTTGCAGCACACAGGGGCCAAGCACTGCATTGAGCTTGATAACCCTGCGATTTTGGCTTGCCTAAGGCCACCCAGTGAGCATGAGGGATGGGCAGGGATCTGAACCTGGCTCTTTCCACTCCACTCTGTATAAGGTAAAGGTTTCCCCACAACCGAATGATATAGTCGTGACCGACTGTAGGGGGCGGTGCTCATCTCCGTTTCAAAGCCTGTAGAGCCGGTGTTTTTGTCCAAGGACAAGCTTCCGTGGTCATGTGGCCGGCATGACTCTACGCCGTAGCGCACGGAACGCCGTTCCCTTCCCACCGAAGTGGTCCCTATTTATCTACTCGCATTTAGGTGCTTTCGAACTGCTAGGTTGGCAGGAGCTGGGACAAGCAACGGGAGCTCACTCCGTCACGCAGTCTTGAACTCCCAGCCTTCCGGTCGGAAAGCCCAGCAACAGTGGATTAACCCGCTGTGCCACTGTATGGACTCGCTGTATGGACTGTACCAAAATGGATTAAAAATAGCCCAGCTATTAAAAGCCAACTCACCAAAAAACAAACAAACAAAAACAAACCCTCTTACATCATTTCTGGAAAATGCTATCAGGATCTGGGCAAGTTTCCAGGGGAAGGCTGGGCTCCCTATGGCTGCCGGTCCTCGCATCCTCAGGAAGCTGCGTCTACCAATCCTCATTCTTACCTTTCTTTTCAGCTGCTGAATTTCAGCTTCGGTCACAGCATGCTTGATCTGGAGCTGCCAAAGGAAGTAACACAAGAATTTATACTCTCCCCTTGTTCGGACGAGATCTTGGGTGAGGGCTAGATTTGCTGCCAGGAGATGTGCCAGTTTTCTTGAAAGATGCTTAGCTTCATTTGAGCTTTGTGGTCCGCTGATGATTATAAAGTAATGGATTGTGGGGAGGGACACACAGAGAAAGAAAGAGAACTGAGCTGTTGGCTCTGAATTGTGGTTGTAAGGGGGCTTTGTAAAAACCGCTGTTTTTTTTCTTCTTCCAGAATATCAAATACCATCAGGGGAGTAATCACCGGGAAGCAGAGCTTGGGGCTTCTCCTACAGCAGAAGCACTCAAGTGCTGTGTCTGAAATGTTTTAAAAGGACCTTAGCTGACAAAAAGCATTCGGCTCAACAGGAGGCAAACTGAGAAATTTGCCTAGGGCTTAGGTAATGCCTAGGCCATTGTCTTTCCCAGGGGCTGACTGAGACTTGGGCTACAATTCTATGCACACTTACATGGAAGCAAGCCCCATTTACTATTCATGTTACATAAAGGTTACAATCTTATACAAATTTACCTGGGAAGAAATTCTGCTCAACACCTTAGAACTTCTGAGAAAACAAGCATAGGCTCCTAACAGTACATCTCAAATAAATACAATACAATGAGTTTCAAACTTGAACTAAGTTGTAGGAGAAGAAAACACTTTAATGAATTTTTTTAAGTTGATTGCTGTTGATGTTACAGACTTAATGGGGCATGGCTCTTATTAATTAATTAATTTTTGCCCCATGGGCACCCAAGGCGGCTTACAACATTAAAAACCAACACTTTAAAAATCACAAATATAACAATAAAAACAACGTTAAGAACAATATTAAAAACAGTTAAAAATTTAAACCAAGCAAGCCCCATGGATCCTTTAAAATATAGGATGAAAAACGTAAAATGCCAGCCAGCCTGTCAACAACTGAAGGCTTGTTTAAATGGCTATGGGATGTGCGCATTTTAACATGTACCTCTACACCACTGACAGGCATGGCCAATCTCAGACTCTTAGGGCAAGCCAGGCCCTCTTGGCACCACCTTTCTATCCCCCTCCAGCTTTATTCTGTCCTCAGAGTGCAATCCTATACTGCGCTGGATAGGCAAGGCTGGCCGGCCTGTGCCAAATCCTAGCGCAGTATAGTGGAGGCTGGAGCCTCCCAACGGCAAGGGCATGTTTGCGCACTTACCGTTTGGGAGGCTCCAGCCTCCCCTATGCGCTACTTGGATCATACGAGGAGACTGCGCGGCCCGAATCAGGGTTGCGCAGCCTCCTGATCGGGCTGAGGATTCGGCCTTGTGGCCGAATCACAAGCCCGCCCACGTCCTGCCCCCCAAGCCCCCTCCCCCCGCCAATCCTGTGCCATGGAGCCCCCCTCACGCTGGCTGGCTTCGGCTGACGCGAGGGAGGCTTTGCGCGGGCGCAATGGGACCGGTGCTGCAGGCAGCACCGGTCCCATTGCTTGAGCGCCGACGTGGGGGTGCTGATCAGCGCCCCCGCATTGGCGCAACGTCTGTCACGTCAACGCTATGACTCTGGAGCAGCAAAAGTGACACCTTCACATTCCTTCTTAACACTGCCTGTGACAAAATGGCCTGGGCAGAAAAAGAGAAAAAAATGAGGGGGAGCCCAGGCTGAATCCTTTGTTACAGGACAAAGAGAAAGCACCCCAGGGACTGTGTCTTCACAGCTCCCTAAAGCCAAGCTGGAGCACAATTCTCCTGCCCTGAACGATGCTTCCCCTCCATAGGAATTGCTCCAGTTTAGCACTGTTGGAACACACACACACATGAATACATGCATCCATGCATGTGCCCATACACGTGTGCACAAACACACTCTGAATCTCATTCTGCAAAATGTTGCCACCGCATTGGGAAACCAGCAGCGCACTGGTGAGATCCTGGGTGTGTTAATAAAAGCTGGCTGACACACATTCCAGGTTCGATGAAAGGCCACTTCACACATTACAGAAGCAGCCGCACATTAAAATTTAGCACCTTCCCAGACTGTAATGTGCACAGCTCTCTCTCTCTCTCTTTTTTAATCGCTACTTAGGCATTGCAGGAACACATGCCAGAGAGCTGGGGGGCAGTGGCAGCTCCACACAGCATGTTTTCACAGGAAGGGTGGGGGGAGATAAGTGCCTCACATGTCACAACACAGAGGCAGACACACAGGACGCTTTTAGCATTTACCAGCTGTGGTTGCCATGTGCAAAGCACCATCGAGTGAGTGGCCCAAAAGGGAACAGTTATTTCTCCTGGCAGGGGGGGCAGAGGGTGCCATTTTAAAAGGCTTGTATAGCACAGCCATAGTGCCCAGGCACCCTCGTCTCTTCATGGCCGAGCCAAAAGAGGAGCAAACCCGAGAACTGCGTTCTATTCATAGACAAAGCACCTGGAAACAGAGGGCTACGTCTGCCACTAGGTGTCAGCAAAGACACACAGCTTGAGCCAGGGATGCTTGTCAGTGCCCAGGCTGACACAAGGGCCTTGTGACAGCATGCCCCCCCCCCCGCTATTTCCTTCTGGAACCCTCTTTTTACTCATATACTTTGTTGTAATAAGCTCAGCTCAGCCAGGAGCTGCCTTCAGAGACGCTGCAGGCGCAGTGTTGATGGTTGGCACTCTCAGTCACCTGCAGGGGCACTAGCACCAGCGGCAGAGGAGCCTGTCACTGTCGTTGCCGCATGCTCTTAGAATCCCTGAAAAAAAGCTGGCTCAGCTGCCATTTTTCCCCCACAATGCCCTTTGTACACTGTGCCCAGAGCATTGTGGGAGGAAAATGGTGGCCGCCTGGCCTTTCTCATCAGTGTCCCCAACGACACTACATTATGGTCCTTGTAGGAAAAAATGGAGACCACAACTGCTGTTTCATTGCTGAATAAAAATAAAAAAACAAAGAAAGACCTACAGCTGAGACCACCACTAACGCAACCCCCCCTCCCCACAGGGCTTGTGAATAAGACAAGGAGGCCAACAGTTGCCTCAGACAGCAGATTAGAGGGGAGTGGGGAATATATCTGCCTACTTGCCTCCACTGCTACTCCTTCTCTTTCCCTGAACTGGAAAAGGAAGAAGGGGACAGAGAGCAAATGTGGAGGAGAGTGCTGAGCTAGAGCATTGCAGAGAGTGTGAGGAGCAGAGGCTGGCATGTCATCAGATAAGGAAGAGAAGCATTTGGCATGCTGCTTCATGATTCAGGGCAGCGGTTCCAAACTGTGAGTCTGGGGCCCACCAGTGGGTCACAATCCTATTTTTGGTGGGTTGCAACACTGACAGGGCAGATTAGGTTAAACAACCTGCTACGTTGGGGAAGCAGTGCTGCCCAATCGTTATAGCCACAGAGGCTTAAGCGGCTGGAAAAGTGAAACTTTTTTTTTAAAGGTGGGTCCCGATGCAAAAAAATTTGGGAACCACTGATTTAGGAGGTTTTGGGTCTGGCCCTGCTTGTGGAGACCCCCAGAGGGGACATCATCAAGAGCCCCCTAAAATCCAGAGCTGGGCCTGAGAATGTAAGATGACTCTGCCAAGTCAGGTAACTCACAGGTTCCCATGACGGGATTTTCTTCCTCATTGATGTCAATCTATGGACTCCTGGATCTTCTGGGCAGAGGCATCCCTAGAGGGGGGGGATCACAGCAGTAAGTTTTGCAAGCAGCCATTCCCGTTTTGAAGCCATTGCTTCAAAATGCTTAGTGCTGTGATCCCCCTTGGGGTACGCTACTGCTTCTTGGTTCTCTTACCAAAGCAAGAAAAGGGGGTGGGAAGAAGTCAGCTTGTGACAGCAGCCCCCCCCCCCACACACACATACTGTTCCCCGCCACTGCCTTACCCAGCTGTTGTTAGCATCTCGCTTCTGCGAGCTCTGAACTCCTCCCCTCCCTCCTGCTTCTTGACAATGTTTATTTTTAAATGCAGACTCAGTGTTAGTGCAGCCACAGGCCATGTTAAGTTTGCATACATTTAAAATACATTAGCAGATTTTGCCTTTCCCACCCTTGCCTTCTTTCGAGAGGCAAGGCACACAGATGCACAGCCCATACGGTCCTGTGCTTTTCTATGCATTTCCCCAAATGGCATGCTTCTTTATTGTGCATGGTGTGCGTGAATTTAAATAATCAAATTTTAGTTTCCCTGGTTATGAGCATTAAATATAAACCATCCTGACCATTTCTATTACATGATGCAAAACAAGCAGGGGTCCCAGTGGTGATTCTATCCTATAGGGTAGCAGTTTGCAAACTGTGGGTCCCAATCAGTGATGTCATCCGAGCGCGCCAACTACCGGAACGCTCGGATGATTGACAGCCCTCCGCCCCTATGGCGGAGGGCTGCCACGCCCCCCCCAAGCCTCACTGCGCCGGAATCGCTCCATTTTAGAGCGATTCCGGACTCAAGGGAGGGAGGGCGGGCCCAGCAGCAGCTCGCCCGTCCTCTGAAGCAGCGGTGCGGCCCGGGAGCTCCGCGGAACTAGCGGAACGGAGTACCGGGCCATTCTGCCTGAATGACGCCTCTGGTCCCAATCCTATTTTTGGTGGGTCACAAAACTGATAGTTGAAAAGGAAAATGTATTCCATTTGCCTATGGAAAGCGAAACCAAGCCACAAGTGCGGGTTTACTCGTGAGTGGGTGAATGTTCCTCAATTCACTGTAAAGGGGAATGCAAGGCCACCAGATTGGTCCTGATCCGATGAACGTGAAACTCAACAAATGCTCCAGAAGGTAGTCCATTCCTTGCACCATAGTAAACAGGATAAAAATAGGGGAGTGAGTGGCTGGTAAAGTGAAACTTTTTTTTAGTTTTGTAAAGCTTTGCATACATTTAAAACACATTATGCCCTTTAAAGCATTCATTAATGCATTATGCATTTATGGCATAGGACCGGGATACCTCAAGGTCCGTCTTCCCCCATATAATCCTGCACATCCCCTGAGGTCATTGGAGAGGGCCCTTCTTAGGATTCCACCGCCACCTGAAGCCGGGGGCGGGATGGTGGCAAGAAATAGGGCCTTTTCAGTTGTGGCACCACATCTCTGGAACCAGCTCCCGGAAGATTTGAGGGCAGCTTCCTCAATATATGGTTTCTGGCAGGGTTTAAAGACCTATTTGTTTCAACTGGCTTTTGGGGAGGGACGTACTAGGGACCAGTTTGAAAACATTTAAACTTTGAAAACATTATTAACTTTTATGCTGTTTTTATTTTGGGGCTGCTCTTTCAATGGTTGCTTTTATGGTTGTTCTTGTTTATCTTTTAATGATTTTAAATTTGCTTAATTTTAATTCTGTTATTTTAAAGGGTTTTTTAAATATTGTAAGCCGATTTGAATTTCAGAAAAGCGGCATATCAATCAATCAATCGATCAATCAATCAAACAAACAAACAAACAAAGAAAGCTAGGTGGGTCCTGATTGTTGTTGTTCAGTCGCTAAGTCATGTCTGACTCTGCGTGACCTCATGGACCACAGCACGCCAGACCTCCCTGTCCCTGAGTTCACCCAATTTCATGTTCATCGCTTCGGTGACACTATCTAACCATCTCATCCTCTGCCACCCCCTTCTCCTTTTGCCTTCAATCTTTCCCAGCATGATAGGTCTTTTCTAAAGAGTCCTCTTGTCTCATGAGGTGGCCAAAGCTTCAGCTTCAATATTTGTCCTTCTAAGGAGCAAACAGGCTTGACTTCCTGTAGGATTACCTGATTTGATCTCCTTGCAGTCCAGGGGACTCTCAAGGGTCTTCTCCAACACCATAACTCTAAAGCATCTATTCTTAGGTGCTCCGCTTTCCTTGTGGTCCAGCTCTCACAGATCCTGATACAGTGCCATTTTTAAAAGTGGGCCCCAATGCGAAAAAGTCCCACTATGCTAGGGAGTTCTGTGTATCTTCTCATCCTTTACTTACCTCCTTAAATTTATGCACCAGCTTTTCCGGGTCCATCTCAACAGGGGACAGCATATCTTCGTTTTCAGCCAGCTCAAAGACCTCAATGGCCATCTCACTGCTGGGGAACATGGGACTCATCTCCTCATCTTCGTCGGTGGCATATTCACCCGTCTGAAAGTTGCAAAACAGGCAGCTTGATTATTTGACGCTGAGTGTCAGCACTGGCACGATGGATGCTGTACGCAACTACAGCAGCCTCAGATCACACGTTGAGATGTGGGGAGAGAGAAGAGCAACTGAGCTAGACTTCCTGTTTTCACACGGCTGGAGTCATACTGAAAAGAGGCTTGGGGAAGAGATCGGCAACCTAATTCTACATGGTCTTCCAAAAGAAAATCCCCTTTTCAACCATAGTCTAACCATGTGAAAACAGGAAGCAGAGTTTGCTTATACTTCCTCTTTCCCTGCAGTAAACTAACAATGGAAGTCACTACAAGAGCAATATACTTGGGGTTTTTTAGGAATAGCTAGGAAGGAAGACATCAGAAATTATTCTATAATCACAGACACCACAATTTAACTGGCATTTAGTATCCTGATATAAGAAATAATATTTGCCATGCTGGTTCAGGCCAGTTGTTCATCTGTCTCTTGTCAATCAGATGTTCAAGAAAGCTCACAAGGGCAACATGCTGGAAACAACTACCTCCCATTTGCCCTCATCAGGTTCCATTCTTAGCCAATGGACTAAGTCATGGACTTAGGTTCCATGACTAATAGCCAATGATCTTGTCCACCAGATCAGTAGCTGCAGAAAGAGAGTGAATTATGAGGAAGTCTTTCTGTTTGTCTACTCTGAATCAACTGCCAGTTGGTTTCATGATGATCCTAGTGCTCTGAGAGCAAATACTCTACACTAGCTATTTTCAACCTTTTTAAATATCATGGCACACTGACAAGGTGCTAAAGTTGTCAAGGCACATCAGCAATTTTTTGACAGTTGACAAGGCACACCATGCTGTTGGCGGGAGGCTCACTCCCCCAGTGGCCCTACTAATAAATGACCCTCCCCTAAACTCCTATGGCACACCTGCAGACCATTCACGGCACACTAGTTGAAAATAGCTGCTCTACACCAAGTGCTAAGGAATTTTGTGGTGGTAGCAGCAGGTGGTGGTGAAGCTTCTGATTGTCCATTGGCTAAGCTGATGTGATGTCATGCAAAGTTCACCAATAAAAACTCCAGCTTCACCGGAAGTGTTCTCCTGAACATCTGTTGGAGGAGAAGAGTGGGGGGGGGAAATGGTAGGTGGGACCCAAAGTGAAATTCACAAGTTCTATTCCTGACTGCCCCCAATTTTAGCCAAGTCATGCCCCTCCCAGCCATCTCAGAAGCTAAGGAGGCCATCACAACAGGTAAGGGTGCTAGAGGGTTCCCTCTGGAACGTCTAGTAAAATGAGCTCTGAACAGCTCCTTAGAGGCAACAAGAAATGTATCACACTTACTTCCTCGTCTTCCTCGGTATATTGAGTATACCTCTGTTCCATCATTTCCCGCTGCCATCGCTCCTGTTCCAGTGTCTGCTGGATAAGTTGCGCTACCTCACTCTGCTCTCCGGGTTTCTCCCTGCCAATTAAGAATCTAAAGAAAACAAAAGGGATGGAATGAGGACAAGAGATCTCAAAGATGTGGATTCATGTGCACTTGGAGCTGTACAATCAGGCTACATGTGCACTGGGCACCAAAGCCCCAAATCTGCACCAAGGCAAGCCAGAAATTAAGCCCTGAATAAATTTGCATGGAGTTGCTTACTTTGTATAACTTATACGTGAGATCTTATGCATGATGACTTGGAAGTAAGTCCCACTGAGGTCAATGGGCCTTACTCCCAGGTAAGTGTGCATTGGATTGCAGCTTTATTCAGTAAACCAAGGAGAAGAACAGAACTATGCTGAACGCCAGTTGCCCTCATCCCATTTTTTCCTACTAAGTGGAAGTTTTTTCTCACTTCCTTTTTCTTTCTGAAGGCCAAAATGAACATGACAAGGGAGATTCATGATTGGATCTTCTAACGCTTTAAATGTTAACTAAAGAACAGGTGCCAGGGTCCCTGAATAAGGTCAGAGCAGCGACATTTGGGAAGGGGATGATTAATGCTCCACCCCTATTTCCCCAGTCTAAATCCCCCTTGAAGAGTAGGAAAATAGGTCTGTCATCCCTGTGCTTTCTCCCTCAGCAAAGCTAACAGCAAATTGGGGAGGGGGACTTCAACTGAGAAAACAGCATGGAAAGGGGAAGGAAGGCAATATCCCATCAACCTCAACTGTTGTGCTGTTCAAAATGAGCATGTTATCCTCCGTGACTTCTACAAAGAAAGAAAAAGCAGCCGAGGAATTAATGGCTGCCATATTAGTTTTGGCCCTGAGATCTTACCAGATCTTGTCCATGTTTCCAGGTTAAGAAAATAATCAATTTAACAGTGTAAATGTAGCATATCTTTTCAGAAGTATGTCTTATTTATTTCAGTGGGACTTACTCCCAAGTAAGGGGGCGGAGGATTGCAGCCCAAATCGTCCAGCTTGTGGACGCTTTGCAGAAATGGAGACGAGACGAAGTTTTTGATGAGACGAAGGGCTTGGCGTTAATTTAAGCATGGGATACCCAGAGAGTACTCCTGAAAATGATATTTCAATGGGAAGGCTCAGTAACATGCAAATAATAAAGATGAGTGTCTCTGAATATGTGAATAGTGACGTTCCTTCACCACTGGTTAACCCAGTCAGCTACCCACACATTTCATATCAGAGGGAGTGACTGCCAGGGATCTGTTTTCAAAAACCAGTGACGAGGCCTGAGCTTGTAGAAGAACCCCCCCCCCCTTTTCATTTGGGCATTCTGGGTTCTTGTAGTGCTGGGCGTCTAAACCAGCGATTAAACTAGGTCAACGTGCCAGTTTAAATTGATTACCAAAAACCTTTAATTGGTTAATGGGGCCCTTCTATAAAGGCAGGGCGGTTGCTGTGGAGCAAGGAGGAAATTAGTTGCTTAGCAACCCATGCTCATAGTTGAGGTTCCGGTCGCATGGGAACAGAGCCGCGCTTGTCTCAGGAGGAACGGGTTCGGTTCTAGGTCTGACCTCCACATATTTTGCGTGCCTTTCTCTTGGAAGGAACCTGGGCACAAACGTGTGTGTGCGTGCGTGCGTGCATGCGTGCGCGTGTGAGTCTGTGAGTGTGTTAGCGCTTCTTGATCACATTTTCAAACAGCCCATTATTTTAAAACCAATACTACAAGGACCCTGGGACGGTGCCAAACCTCTCGTTCTGAATGCTGCCAGGAAAAGGCAGGCCAAACGCCTCTGGTGTGATTTAGAAAAAGGCCACAGAGGCAGCTGTATGGATGCAGAACAAAACAGAACAGCAGCTGACGGGAAAAGTCAGCCAGTCCGGAGTCTCCCATCCCCTTGCCTCAAAACGTTTAGGAACGAACATGGCCGCTGCATGGAACATTTTCCCATGATGCCAAGCGGGCACATTTTGAGGTCATGGCACTGGTTCCCTTGAAATGAAACCAACATAGGGACAACGCTTTCTGCAAACAGCTGCTGTCCATTTCACAGGAAACAAAATGTCAGCTTACAGGCCATTTTCCCTAAGGGGGCGGATATAGATATATAGGAGGGGATATAGAGAGTCTTGCTATATGCTTCCACATTAACAACAGTGCTGTGTTTCAATGGGGGAAATCTCCTGTGCTTTTTAAAGGCTGACTAATAGACAGAAATTCAACAGGCGCAGCCCCCACCACCACCGAAAGGGTGCATCTGTTCAAGTTCTGCCCATATAGTCTTTAAAGGCATATACATGTCAGGCACAAATTGAGCCAGCAAAGTTTTCTCGTCACTGAATTGCCATCTGTCAAAGTGCTGCCTGTCACGAGGCATTTAAAAGCTCAGAAGACCTGCCAGGAAAAAAACTAAGACATAATCATATAGCTTCTTTTGCACTGTTTTGGCATGACTCTTCGAAAACGCTACAGTGAAAGGAGCCTCAGCGTGTCTTATCTCCCCTCTTTTGTTTTTACATTAATTCCTGTGCATTTCTACTGCTCTTGCCTCAAAGATGGGTGCATTCTGTCAACTGCTTCTGAGAACCATAAATTCTGCCAAAGAATCACTAAGGTGTTTTATTTATCCTTGGGCTCTTCCAGGAAGTAGTGAACTCCGTAAGGCATTGTTATTCAAACTGTGGGTCAGGACCCACTTGGTGAGTCGTGACCTGATGTCAGGTAGTTTGCAGAAAGCTGGGAGCAGCCATCTTGGAAACTGCAGACCTTACTCTTGTTATATTTCTGTTGTGAGTATTAACAGCTCAAATTTTCAAGTGAGAGATTTTTTAAAATTTTGTTTTTAGTTCAGTGCTTTTACATAATATTTTGTCCTAATCTTGCTTTCTGTCAGGGATGTTTCATAACTGTAGCAATGCAGCAGTCTAAGAATGCCAATTTGCATTTCAGGAGTGTCATTTTATTATGTTACAATGACAGCACTTCCTGCTTGATTATATCACTTCCTGCCACAACATCACTTCCACATTAATGACATCACTTTCAGTGGGTCTCGGCACCACTGCCATTCTAAAAAGTGGGTCCCGGTCTAAAAAGTTTGAATACCACTGTCATAAGGAAATATATTTCTGTATCCGCTCATCTCTGAATAAGCAGAAGTAGCAAAACCACAACTGAAAGGAAAAAAAATCACCAGTAAGCCATCTTTTCTCCCCAATGACTTCACAGGAAGAAAAAAAAAAGACTGCTCACATAACATTTTCCCATGATGCAGTGGGGCTCCCTGGCTGTATATCTTTTCTCTGGACAAACAAAGAGACAATACATTCTGGACCCATCACAAAGCTGGGGGTGCACATCATTCCCCTACCGGACTCTACCCTTGGTGTTCCTCAGCACAGAAGCCGCAAAGCTTTGGGTCACACCCACCAAACTGGTGCCGTCCACCTCGACGATGAGATCATTCACCTGGATCCTGAGGAAGGAAACAGTGGAGGAAGTTATAGAAGGATTGACAACTTGACTGCATATGTTGTAAAGTTGACAGCAAGCAGGTCATGGTCTGTGTAGGTGTGCTCCAAAAGTCCCATTAACCCCAGACAGATTGTTCAACAGCATTAAAACTATTACTGTATCAATCTTGTAAGAACAGAGAGGGCAAAAATCTAATGAAACATGACTGCTGGCAAGATTATTAATTAGCAATGATTATAAAATAAACAATAATTAGCAATGATTTCTGCAATCCATGGGGAAGGGGTAACGGGACTTTTGGCTCACCCTGTACAATAGCGACTAAACAGCACCTCTATTCCAAGCTTGGATTAAAAACATAAATAATCCAGTTTATAACATGGAAAACTGGATTCCCATTCGAGAAGAAATGGAAGATATTTGGAATCTGTGGCCATTTTTATCAGTCATTTCAACGGCACTTTTCAATCTACAGATTATTTTATTATCTCATTTAGTTGCAAGTACATTAGATTGAAAAGTAGTGACTTGACTTGCCCAAGGCCATACAGTGAACTAAGCCAGGACCTGATATTTGTCCTCCTCCACCTAAACGCAGTATTTTATCCAATACACAGAATATACAGGATCTTCATGCAAGGTGTAAATACCGGCACATCTCTGTGTTTGGGTGCATGACATTATAGACCACAGTGCAAAGGCTTAGGGCCCAATCCTGAGCCCCACAGCGCGAGCAATACAAACATACAACTTGTGCTGCCATCGCAAAAGGTGCCACAAGGTACCTCCAGCATTGGCAGTAAGCCAATACTGACGCTGGCTCAACACTGGTCCTGTGCGCCTGGCAGCAGCAACGCAACATCATAAGTTTACCACTCTCTAGCGTTGCACATTTTCTGGGCGGAAGGGTGGAACTGGGCAGGGGAGGGGCAGGGGAGGGACCAGAGGCCTTCGCCAACAGATCTTATTCCCCTATCCCAATATTCCCCTATCCCAAGGTGGCCTACGGCTGCTTCCTACACTGCGCTGGATTCAGTGCAGGCCTGCCTGTTCCAATGTAGTAGATAATTGGGCTGCCCCATTGACAAAATGTGACAAAAAGTCTTAAGTTAGAACGGTGGGGATGAGTCTGTAGAACTCTACTGTAATATCTAAGCCAGAAATATATTTTTCCAGATGAAAGAACAAATAAATGAACAGCTGGAAAAGAAAACCTAGTCTTACCCTCTAAAACCTAGTCTTACCCTTCTAAAACCTAGTCTTAGAAGAGAGCAATGTTCTTTCTTCTGATGCTTGTCGGAAAGAAAAAAAACAACTGAGCACACAAAAGACACTTGCCGGATGCAACTTGGCAAATGATCTTTGTGATCCTACAGAGCTTTCTCCCATGAAGGCCCCTGTTTATAGTTTGCTGGTGCCCCTGGTACTGGGCAGGGAGCCAGGTTGGTTACCATGGCAGCAAGCAGCAGCCCCGCTGGCATGTGGTGGTACCAGGGTAGCTTGTGTCCCCCATCCCCTTTCTTTACAGAAATTTCAAGTCTGAGAAAATACAGAGACAGAATCAAGGTGCACTTATGTCAGCATTTCGGCAAAGAAATGGTGTTTACTCATTAATTTATATTTATTGTTTGGTCTGCCTCAGATGTCTGAAGAAGGAAACACTAAAATGTTAGAATGACATCTGGTGTCGAATATATTCATTCCAACTCCCTGTCCTCAAAGCCTCATGCCTGATAGTGGTACACTAAAAAATTATGATAAAATGTTTGGAGAAATGAAGGTCAGCACTGAAAAATACAGCCGTTTTTCAGTGTTGGATCTCCTTTCATTTTTAAAACTTCGGCCCCATGTTGTCTTAACTCTAGCATCCCCAACGAAGACCTTACAAAAACTGCAACCACAGGGCGCAAGAGAAATCTTGAAGATTGATTTATCAATGAAAATGTGAGATGATGCATAGAACGGCCACACTGAGGGGGCAATCCTAACCAACTTTCCAGCACCAGGGTATGGGCAATGCAGATTTGAGATAAGGGAACAAACATCCCCTTACCTTGAGGAGGCCTCCATGACTGCCCCGCCAACTGCAGGGTGCAGGTCAAGCCCAGAGGCGGATCTACAGGAAGGGCAAAGCTCTAAGTGTTGCAAGAAGCCTTACCCTGTCATGTACATCCCTCCTCTCCCTTGCTGCTGTAGCCAGTAAGCAAGGCCAAGATGTTGCTATTCCCTGTGAGGATTGGCTAAAACGGTGCAGGGGAGGAGTGATTTCCACTGCAAGGTAAGGCTTCTTGCAAGACTTAGAGCTCTGCCCTCCCTTAGATCTGCCTCTGCTCAAGCCCCATTGGCACAGCTATGTCAATGCTGGAATGTTGGCTAGGATTGCGTCCTAACTTTCTTTTACAAAATTTGGGAGGGTAAAACAATTATAGGCATGCCCCGGTATCTGGGGCATGGGTTCTGTTCCAGACCACCCAGTGGATACCTGAAACCGTGGATACTGGGGATGCCTTTTTAAAGATAGGGGTACATCAGTGGTCTGCTGCAACAAGGTTAAAAAAAGGGATTTGTTTAATGTTCCCCTCTCTTTTTAATAGGCTTCCCAGTTGGTATCTGCGGATAACTGAAACGGTGGATACTGAACCAGTGGATAACTGGGCATGCCTGTAATACATTTTTTATACAGAGGAAATTGTTCACCACGTTCTGAAACTCTAGAGATGGTGCCAACATCACTTTGTTCCCTACTACAATGGGGATTTGCCAATTCAAAGGCGAGCAGGCTGTATTAGCCGAGCTCAAAAGCTCTTGGGATTGGATATCTAGGAACCTTCGCTTGATGATGCGAAAGGCCTCTAGTTGGGGCACTGCACCCAATAGGTCCAACTCAATACCAATCTGTTTTATTTTGGATTCCCAAATGCCGCCAGAGGAGAAGGTATCCTTCCTAAACTGATAGAGAAGGCTGTTCGGATCATTATTAAAATAATCTTTCAGCCAAAATTTGGTCACTCTTAGCCAGGCTAGAGTTTCAATCTTAGATTGGCCTGACTCAAGGCATAGGACCGAGTAGGGCACACAGTTTGGTAGGGCCAAAATTTTTCTTAAAAAGGCGGCTTGTATCTGTTCAATAGAATAGTTGAATGAGTTTATCCAAAGTGGTATCCCGTAAAGAATTTGTGAAATAGATTTGGAATTAAACACTTTAAGAGCAGCCGGTTATGTAAATACGTTGTACCTCCCTGTTGTATGCCAATAAAGGTATTCTGATTCTGATTCACTTTGTTCCTTTTTGATGGTTCTGGAGTCTGATCGGCTAGTGAACTATGAATTGCTTTGTTTTAAGTTCGACTGAATTCTGCCATTGAATTCTGCCAATTCTGAATTGCCAGCACCGCTGCATCACTGAACAGAGAGTGAGAGAGGATTGGGCCGTTCAACCATTCATAGGATCCTTTCCATATTTACTTATGCTGGATTAATGTTAAGGACTCAGGCAAACTATGTTTTATGTTGCATCCATGTGTAAGCAAAGCACAAACAGCCCCTTCTTTCTTGCTGGAGGGGATAATTTGAGCTGGAAAGAGGGGAAGGAAAAGAAGCACTTAACTTTTCTCCTACCAGTTGCTTTTCCTTCTAACCCAGACCCCAGCTGGTTCTCCTACAATGGCATTCCGGACTTGTGTTTGTAGGATTAATGGTGGGACACCACCTGCAAGTGTGGACCAGGAAGAGTTGCAGTGGGGAGGCAGATAGCAGATGAAGAGTTTATTCCCTCCCCTTTTCTCCAATGCAGACTGCACTCTACTGAGGGCACTTTGTAATGCAGAACAGAGTTTTGGGGCATTGTTTCATGTAGCTACAGTGTATGGTATCAACTGCCCTCTTGTAAATCCCACAGAAAACAAGTTGGCTCTTTGCTGCATACTGGTATCTGAATGATTGCTTCAGTTTATAATACTTTTATTATATATTTTGATCGGTTATGAAACCGGAAAAGCAATTGGACAAAATGGATTGCCTCCATTTGAATACAACGGATACATTGAAACTGGGTAGCTTTGGCTCCACTAATGCCAGCATGAAATGATGGTGTTCGACCCCATCGAGAACATTCTGGGAACAGCTGGCACAGTCCCAGATGATCTCCAAAATCAGGCTTGCTGCTCTGTTTTTTATCCCGGGAATGCCAGAAACACAATACGGAGGGACAAACATTCCTCCAATGTTTCTCGGGATGTTTGGAAAGATTTTGCAAGGACCATTGTCCCTTTCAAGTCCGCTACTTGAGGCAGCAAGCTGAAGTGCCCATCCATTAGTAAATTGCTTTTGTGTTGGAGCTCCTGCCCGCTCTTTCAAGTGGCACTTGAGCCCCTTGCTGTGTTGCTTGTCCCTGAGCTAATCTTGGCATTTTTGTACTACAACAGTGCAAAAAACTAAACCCCAGACCAGAAAGACAGATACCTTTCTCTCTTCCTCTTGGAACAGATCAAACTGGATCACAAAGAAAGCACGCTGAAATCCAGTGCATATGTACGTGAGAGGGGTAGGTCTCCCTGAACTTAAACTGTAAATGGGATCAAACTCCTAACCTGGACATTGTAAAGTGTGTTTGGACCACTCTCAGAGTCGGAGAGGCCATTGCAGAGATGTGCGCCACCCTCCCTGACTCCGAGAGTGGTCCAAACACACTTTAAGGTGGCCCTTGCACCAGCCAAATTTTGCTGGCCTAACTGTGCCGGCTTAACTCCAGGTTAGGATTGTGCCCTCAAAATGCACCAAGAGTGATGGAAGGGACCCTGTTGCCCTATCAGGCAGGCTCCCTTAGCAGCCAGAAAATCTGCAGAGAGAGCAAGGCAAATAGAGGGTCAGATTTTGTCCAGCAACCTGCTTGAGAAAGACGATCACGTACGATGTTACAACTGACCAAAACGCTGAAAATTTTGTGAAATCTGCTTGGAGGTCTAGGCACAGAACACACATGATAACATATGTATATACGAACATGCATATATAATGTATCAAATAATGAAGATGCTTTTAACCTGACTACAAATTCACTCAGTATGTAAGTGGCAGAGGCGTTTCTACAGGGAGGGCAAAGCTGTACGTTTTGCAAGAAGCCTTACCTTGCAATGGAAATCACTCATCTCCTGCACCGTTTTAGCCAATCCTCACAGGGAAAAGCAACATCTTGGCGTTGCTTACTGGCTACAGCAGCAAGGGAGAGGAGGGGTTTACATGACAGGGGAAGGCTTCTTGCAACACTTAGAGCTTTGCCCTCCCTGTAGAAACGCCACTGGTAAGTGGAGACCCCCTGCCTCCCATGTGAGAGCTGTACTTACTGAGAATTCCAAAGATTTCCCCGCCAACAGTCGTAGAAATCTCCTCCCTCTCTCTCTCTCTCTCTCTCTCTCACACACACACACAAGCCTCTGCTACCTTTCTCCCCTATATTCTTTATCTCCCCTTATCACTCTCCTGGTTAAGAGCTCAATCCTAATATACTGTGAGGTTGGTGCAGGCCCCCTGTGCCAGCCCAAGAGTGTCACGAATGTGTCGTCAAGGATGTTCATGCCTCCTGTATAGCTGGCGGGGCTGGGGCAGAAGCCCACACCACACAATGGACATCAAATCCAGGCCCTGACTGGGTAAGTTTATGCCGGCTGAGGCGGGCAGGTGCGGGGGTTGTGAGAGGGCGGCAGGAGGGTGTAACGGGGGCAAGAGGGGGCGTTTTTAAGCAGAAGGAGGGCAGACCAGAAGGCAGAATGGGCCTAGGAGGGGGTTGGAACTGGCCACAGCAGAGCAAGCCAAATCCTAATTAACATATTTAATTTTATTTTAGCCCAATTTCTGGCCCGATCAGCTATAAACAGGCTGCTCAGATTTACACCAGTGAAATTTCTGGCGCAGATCCAAGTAGTGGTGGCTAGGGCACTACTCAGAGTAAGGGGGAAAATATCCCCTTACCCCTGAGTTGCCTAACCTGTGCTGGATACAATACAGGCCACTCAGCCTGCCTGTTCCAGCACAGATTAGGACTGGGCTTCAATTTTCCCTGCTTCTTCTCCTCCCAACCCATAAGGAAACACAGCTGCTAAGGAGAGAGATACAGGGAGATAAACAACAGAGAGACAAAGGCACCCACAGGCTCCTCCTCCATCTGTGGATGTGAGATTTGTACTCCTCCACTTTCCTCTTGCCTGTTGATAGGGAAGTCTTCAGAATCCTCAAGAAGTGCAGCTCTCATGTGTGAAGTGTAACATGTAGCCTGACACGTCATAAAGCCGCAGTTTGGGTGCTTTCTGCCCAGCCATCTCGTTATGCAGAGTGCTTGTGAATAATCAACCACGGAAAATTGGTAACCACAGGAGGCACACTTCCTGTTACACTTCCTTGTCCAGCACTGAGAGAAAACTGGATGGAACAACAATTGACATGGCTGCTCTGTTGGATGCTGGTGGTGGTTTGATGTTTCCCAGACTCACCTGCCATCTCGGTGAGCTGCTCCTCCTTCCGTCACTGTCTTGACGAAGATGCCCAGTTTTTCTAGGCCCATATCAGCTCCAGCCCCCATCCCTATAATGCTGATGCCAAGACCCTCAGAATCTGCATGAGAGAAAAAGAGGAAATAGGGACGCTTGTTAAAATGAGAGCGACTGAGCCTGGAAACTGCCTGGAAGTTGTGAGAACCCAAGAACGGATTTTGCATTTGCAGCGTTTAGTGCTACCCATTTCCACATTCCCCTCAGGGAATCCCCTCCTGGTTCCTGGAAGGGAAGGTGTGGTCCCAGCTTCTGGCCCCAGGGAGCAGAAACAGCATGTCTGGGAACTCGAGAGGCAAGAAGTGTGGATATTAGTTAAAAAGCAGATGGCAAGGAAATGCTTTGAGTGTGCCTGTGTGGGCAGAGGATGAGCAGCTGAGAAGGGTGTCTGAAAAGAAGAGAGCTGGAATCGGGGTCTGAGATGCAACTGCAGTGGGCCCCCCTGATCGGCAGGTCTGCAGATTCGAGTATCCGTGGATGCCCAGGCAGAGGCTGGAGGATTTCAGAACCTCTCCCGGACATGACCGGAAGACGACTTCTGGTCGCCTCCAGACAGAGGCAAAGCTCTAAGTTTTGCAAGAAGCCTGACCTTGCAGTGGAAATCACTCCTCTCCTGCACTGTTTTAGCCAATCCTCACAGGGAAAAGCAACATCTTGGCATTGCTTACTGGCTACAGCAGCAAGGATGTACATGACAGGGTAAGGCTTCTTGCAACACTTAGAGCTTTGCCCTCCCTGTAGATCCGCCTCTGCCTCCAGAGGTGTTCTGAGGAGGCCAGGAGGCCGAGCCGGACCTCTGGAGGGCTGGGCATGGCCCCCAAGGAAAGCTGTTGTGGCACGCAGGGGGCTCCCTGCGGATTTGATTATCAGTGAAATTCAGTACTCTCTCTCTCTCTCTCTCTCTCTCTCTCTCTCTCTCTGTGTGTGTATGTGTGTGTGTGAGAGAGAGAGAGAGAGAAAGAGAGAGAGAGAGAGAGCAGATCCCCTGTGGATACCAGGCCCCACTGTAATCAGCTTGGTGAACATTCTTCTTTAAAAAGTGGTATGCACATATGCGTAATAATAATAACTAGAAGCTGATTCAGGGTCTGCTCTCCCCCACCTTCTCCCTGCGTCAATCTGCCTCCTTCCCCCCACCCCAACCCCCACCCCGAACTCGGCCGGCCTTACCTGGCGCTGCATCTTGGCTCAGGCAGGCCAGCGCGCGTCCTCAGACCAGCCTAGCCTGCTCCGGAGTAGCACAAGCATGCCTCACTGCACATACACAACACTCCTAGGCCAGTGCATGAGACAGGCGCCAGCCCAACTGCCGGTTTGGATTGCAGTCACCGGCAGATTAAAAAGCAGGACAGGTAATAAGTGGTTCCTCTTTCACGGTTTCTCTCTGACTTTGTCTGTCTGTTGGTGGGGGAGATGTCAGAATTTCTGCAGGCAGAAGTCTCGCCTGACATGTAATGTGCAACCAGACTCTAAATGTGATCTTCCTGAAGGAACAGACAGAATTAGGTACTCCTGCTCCAAAACTGTATGTGAACAGCAGAGTGTGCCTTCCTGAATCCATCCTGCTGAACAGCCTAATGCTATTTGTCTTTTCTCATGTCAATGCAATCATAGAGGTAGAAGGCAGGACTGGATATTCCGGCAGTACAGATGCCTGCCTATCCTTCTCCTGAAAATCTCTGACAAAGGAGACTACACTGCCAATGGGGATGACTTTTTTTTTTTTTTTTAACAGCGAGAAATTGTCTCCTTTCCAAATACAGGCATGCCCTGGTATCCGCTGGGGTTCTGTTCAGGACACACACACACACATACCCCGTGGATACCTGAAACCGTCGGTATACTGGGGACACTTTTTTGAAGATAGGGGAACATCTTTTGCTGCTGCAACAAGGTAAAAAAAGAGAGATTTGTTTAATGTTCCGCAATCTTTTTAATAGGTGTCCCAGTATCCATGGTGGATAACTGAAATCGTGGATACCGAATCAGTGGATACCGGGACGGCCTAACAGCAAGCTCCCACCTCCTCTGATCCAGCACCGGAAATGTCACCACGTCCCTCGCACAAATGTATTCATGATTACCTTTCTCCAGCTCCACAGGAAAGAGGTCTAGCCTCTCTACCCGCTTCTCGAGTTCATACTCTGCGGAGGCAGCCATGGGATCGACATCTTCGTTCCGCCGATCATACTCTTCATTGGAGTAGGTGCTGAAAACCTGGGTGAAGAGGAAAGCAATGCAGGACCATGAAAGAGGTGATTCAAGGACCGGTGCGGGTCAAGTCTTAGTTAGGAAATCATCTTCAGTTACAAGGGCTCAGCTCTGGAACGTGTGAATGAATGCTTCTGTTAATGTGCAGGGTGCCCTTCATTCATTAATGCAGTGGTTCCCAAAAGTTTTCAGCTAGTAGCTCCCTTGACCTACTGTGCCATTGGCCATGGCTTCCCAATAGGGTCACAGCCCTATACATTGTATAAGTATCCATGGATTCCATATCCACGGTTTCAATTATCCATGGATCAGGGGGCCCCTTATCTTCCTTTATTTTATTGTGGGTTGCTAAAAAATCTTCTTGCTTGGATGTTGGGGCAGGGGAGAATACTCTATTTAGATTCTCTCTTAACCACGGTTTCAGGTATCTGCAGGGCCCCCAGGAACCTATCCCCCATGGATAATGGGGCATGCTTGGATAGGGAGGCAGGTTTTTCGCAAGGATTCCACAACTCCCCTGAGTGGTTTCCGCGGCTCCCCAGGGAGCCACAGTTTGGGAACCACTGCAGTAATGGGTAACCACAAAGCAAGCTAGAGTGAGCCAGTAAAGTGCAGTGGTTAGAGCAGCAGACACAAATGGAAGAAATCCAGGCTCAGCCCCTCGCTCCCCTTGCCAGATGAGCTTCAGATATTCGCACCTTGATCTAGCACACCTCAGAGGGTTGTTGTACGGATAAAACGGAAGAGAGGGGCAATTCTGCATGTTGCCCTGAGCATGTGGCACAAGGGGAGGATGAAAAGGGAGACGCTGGGACTCCCAATCAGAACTGGCAAAGTCCCATCATTCAAAGATTGAGGGTGCAATCTTGACCTGGAGTTCGGACGGCACAGCTAGGCCAGAAAAGTTTGGCTGGCACCAAGGCCACTGTAAAGCACATTTGGGCCACTACCTTAGTCAGGGAGGATGGCGCACGTCTGTGTGCTGGCCTCTGTGACTCCGCGAGTGGTCCAAACATGCTTTATGGGTGTCCCTTGTGCGGGCCAAACTTTGCTGGCCTAACTGTGCCGGCCTAACTCCAGGTTAGGATTTTGCCCTGAATGATGGATGCCAACACATTAGAACAGTTTTCCCCGCTAAGACTGATGCCTAAAATACAGAACATATTTTAACATCCAGACAAAAGGTTGCATCCCAGATCCTTTCATTTTATAAGAACATAAGAACATAAGAAAAAGCCTTGCTGGGTCTAGCCAAAGGCCCATTTGGTCCAGCTTCCTGTATCTCACTGTGGCCCACCAGTTGCCTCAGGGAGCACACAAGACAACCAGATACCTGTGTCCTGCTGCCACTCCCCTGCATCTGGCATTTTAAAGTAGACTATTACCCTTGCACCACCCACAAGGAAGACACCAGACTGGGGTTGGGGTTTAACTTTATTAAGCACAATGTAAATCGTGTAACCTACTGAACACCCATCCCTCTCTCGTCAGTCTGGGGTAGGCAAAAAAACTGCCATCCATGGCCAATTTGGATGACAGAAAAAAATTCCAACCCGGCCCTCATGATGAGCAACCAGCTAATCTCAGACTGAACATACCCATCATAGCTTGTAACCTGTAATGGAGTTTTCCTCCTTAAATCTATCCAATCCCCTTTAAAGGCATCCAGGCCCAGTGCCATCGCCACATCTTGCAGCAAGGAGTTCCACATTCCAATTACACGTTAGGTAAAGAAATATTTTCTTTTGTTTGTTCTAACTCTCCTAACACTCAGCGTTAGAGGATGTCCCCTGGTTCTGGTATTGTGTGAGAGGGAAAAGAGATTCCCTCTATCTACTCTATCCCTTCCATGCATAATTTTGTATGTCTCAATCATGACCCCCTTCAGGCGCCTTCTTTCTAGACTAAAGAGCCCCAAACGCTGTAACCTTTCCTCGTAAGGGAGGGGCCCCAGCCCAGTAATCATTTCGGTTGCTCTCTTCTGTACTTTTTCTAATTCCACTATGTCCTTTTTGAGATGTGGAGACCAAAACTGCAAGCAATACTCTAGGTGTGGCCTTACCATCGCCTTGTACAATGGCAATACAACATTGGCTGTTTTATTCTCAATCCCTTTTCTAATTATCTCTAGCATGGAATTTGCCTTCTTCACTGCCGCTGCACACTGGGTCAACATTTTCATCGAGCTGTCTATCAGCACCCCAAGATCTCTCTCCTAGTCTGTCACTGACAGCTCAGAACCTATTAACCTATGAATTTTTTATTTTTTGCCCCAATATGCATTACTTTGCACTTATTTACATTGAAACGCATCTGCCATTTTACTGCTCATACTCCCAGTTTTGAGAGATCCTTCTCGAGCTCTTCACAATCCTTTCTAGCTTTCACCACCCGGAAAAGTTTAGTGTCATCTGTAAATTTGGCCACCTCATTGCTTATGCCTGTCTCCGGGTCATTTATGAATAAGTTAAAAAGCACTGGTCCCAGGACAGATCCCTGGGGCACTCCGCTCTTCACCTCTTTCCACTGTGAAAACTGCCCATTAATTCCCACTCTCTGTTTCCTAGACCTCAACCAATTCTCAATGCATGGGAGGACCTGACCTATTATTCCCTGACTGTGAAGTTTTTTCAGCAGCCTTTGGTGAGGGACTGTGTCAAATGCTTTCTGAAAATCCAGATATATAATATCTACTGGTTTACCAACATCCACATGCCCGTTAACCTGTTTGAAGAATTCCAAAGGTTTGTGAGGCAAGACTTACCCTTACAGAAGCCATGCTGATTCTCCCCCAGCAAGGCTTGGTCTTCTATATGTTTTAGGATTTCGTCTTTGATGAGACTTTCCACCATCTTACCTGGAATGGCTGTGAGGCTGACTGGCCTATAGTTTCCTGGGTCCTCCCTCCTACCTTTTTTAAAGATTGGTGTGACATTTGCTATCCTCCAATCCTCTGGTACCGTGGCAGTTTTAAGGGACAAGTTGCTTATTACAGTCAAGAGATCAGCAACTTCATTCTTTAGCCCCTTAGTAACTCTTGGGTGAATGCCATCTGGGCCCAGTGACTTATTTATCTTTAATTTATCAATTAATTCTAACACATCTTCTCTTTTAACTTCTATAGATAGAAAACAGCAGAGAAGGAGCTGATTTTCCGGGTGTACCTTGGATGGAAATTAGGCAAGAGTTTCCAGAAACAGCCAGAACAAAGAGGGTTCAAAATATCGCTGTCAAGTTTTTCTTGGAGCAGAGAGGTCACTTTGATATCACTTCAGTGAGCAAGGGCTCATAATCATCACACGCCACTGCAGGCCCTCCACCAATCAGAGGGCTTGGTTTCTAGCTCTGCACCCTCCCCCCCCCCCATATTCTGTGTCGCCACATCCAGCCTTGCATTTCACTTCCTAAATCAGGACCCACCTCTCACCAATCATTCGGAGACAGTCCTAGTAGCTGTGATGAATCTGTCCAGTGTTAAATATTTAGAGCATGATTTTTCATTTGCTTTAGAATGGATACATGCCGTTTTATTGTATTATGCTTTTATAGCAAGAGCAGGGGTAGTAATTGTAACCAGCCCACCCAAAAGGCAGAGGATAATTTTTGCAAAACACACACACACACCCAAAAACCAGATCAGTTGCAACAACATCACTTTCTTTGACAGTTACAGGGGTGAGCTTAAGAGAAACAGGCTGAGGTGGTCATTTCATGCTGCAAAGGCGCCATGGGGTCATCTAGCGAAGCCACTTGTTTGAATACGCAGCAATAAGCCATTTGAGTGCCACGTGTGGGGAGGTGAAGCCCCAGGACTCTCAAGGATCTGGGCACAATCCCTACAGCATACTTTTCCCAGGATGTGGCGATTCCATCCATTATCCATTTCCTCATTACAGCGCTGGAACTCCATGTCAGTTACCACAGCAACACGGACATCACAATTCCACCCTCCTCCCAGTGTTACTGAGATAATACACTGTTGCTGTCTCTGTGCCCCCAATATGGTGTCCCCTAGCTGTTTTCCACAACCCTGATTCTCTCTCTCTCTCTCTCTCTCTCTCTCTCTCTCTCTCTCTCTCTCTGTGTGTGTGTGTGTGTGTGTGTGTGTGTGAGACAGAGAGGGTGGGAGGGAGGGAGGGAGGGAGACCTCTGTCTTTTCTGACACAGACAGCAAACCTACAATGCACACCCTGGTATGTAGCTGGCAAAAAATAAGCAGCAATTACTGTTATAGTAAAGTATAGTGGTGGTGGTGGTGATGACAATGATGGTGGTGATGATGATGATGATGAAGAAGAAGACAACGACAATAATGATGACTATATACAGTGGGCCCTCTTCACCCACTGGTTTGGAACTTGCGGATTTGACCCAATGCAGGTTCCAAACCTGCACACCTCCAGATGCCTGCCAAAGCCGTTCAACAGGCACTTCTGGTTTTCACTAAACCGGAAGTGTTTGCCAGAGCTCTGCCAGAGGTCACGCGGCTCAGAAGGCCTCCTGAATGAAGGTCCGACTGCGGATTTAATTATCCGCGGCTTGCGGCATCTGCAGGGATTGCACAAATGGAACCCTTGCAGATGCCAAGAGTGGGCCTGTACTGCTTTTCAACAAAAAGCTGTTCACGTAGCAAAACTAATCAATAAGCAGTATTGTGTCCCCAAAGGGCTCACAGCCTAAAAAGAGATGGAGAAGACACACCAGCGGCAGCCATTAGAAAAGAGGCCACGCTGGGGTGAAGAGGGTCAGCTACTCTCCCCCTGCTAAATAGGACCCCACTTTAAAAGGTGTGTCTTTGCCCAGTTGGCAGGGGTTCTTGTCTGATATGACTGTGGGTGCAATCCTAACCTGGAGTTAGCCCGACACAGTTAGGCCAACAAAATTTGGCTGGCACAAGGGCCACCACCATTTGGACCACTCTCCGAGTCAGGGAGGATGGTGCACGTCTGTGAGCTGGCCTCTCTGACTCCGAGAGTGGTCCAAATGTACTTTACGGTGGCCCTTATGCCAGCCTAACTCCAGGTTAGGATTGTGCCCTGTGACCATTAATCTGAAGGTCATTATTCAGCCCCTCCAAGTAACAACCTGGCAGGCGGTGGCCGAATCTGCTTAGTGGCCAGTCCATCCACGTTGGAGGCCACGGGCAGATGTCCAGCTCAAAAGCCAGAAGGCCTGACTCAAGAGTGGCCACTGCTGGTTTCTCACAGGACTCCTCTGCCCTTTGAACGGACAAGACTTTAGTTACCAAAAAGCCTCACGTCGTCATGAATAAGTGATAAGGTATCTTCTCTTGGCTCACGGCTGAACCTCAACCTGTAATTACAGGGCTAAATTAATGGCATCACTTCCACAGCGCTTCCTCCGCTTCTAACCTGAGTGCGCTGCCAGTATTACTGATGCTGGCAGGGAAGAATGGGGGTCGGAAAGAGATGCCAACCGTGGGGGATGAACACCCAGCTGAACAGCTGCAAGAGGGATATGCAGGTCCGCAACCAGCACTTTCTCTACACGGGCAGAAGCGTGGAACAGATGACAGGTCCACGGAGTATAGCGTGTCGTGCATTTTGCAGAGACGGGTAGCCCAATCCTAAGCTGTGCCGGAGCAGGCAGGCCAGCGGGACTGCGCTGCATCCAACGCAGCTTGGGAGGCCACTGGAGCCTCCCTGGCGCAAGGGCACACTCATGCCCTTCCACCAAGGGAGGCGCCAGCCTCCCCGACGGGTTTCTTGGATCTGTGCCCACAAAATCAAGGGCACAAAACCAAGGAAGCCAGGCAGCTCAAATCGGGGCCGTGTGGCCTGGGGATAAGGCCTTGGATGTGGCCTAATGGCTGCATCCCAGGCCCACCCCCCTTCCCCGGGCCTGCATGTCTGCCAGCCCACCTGCCCTCTGCCCAGAACCGCCCTCCCAGAACTGCCCGTGGCAGCCGAGTTCAGGGCCATGAGTTCGGCTGGCGCAGAGGCAGCTCAGTGCCCGTGCTCCCAGGCCGACGCTACTGCTAATCCCCCTGGATTGCACTCAGTATCGCCTACATTGACTCCCCTACATTGACTACATTGACAAATGGCGAAGATCCATAGCTCAGTGGTTGAGTATGGGATTTGCATGAAGCAGATCTGCTTCACGTCTGCTCATCCAGTTGCTTCCACAGCTCCTTGGATGGGGAAAGGGAAGGGAAGGTAAGAATGGAAGAGGAAATGTGGAGGAGAGGACAGCAGCCAGCTAGAAGTGCGTAAGAGAAGTGCAAGACCTTCATTCGTTTGCCCTCTCTTCCTTTTCCAAACTGGGAGGAGCAGAGACTGACACATCACACTGCCACGAGCCTTTGTCTGAATCCGCACACCTGGCCTCCTAAACAACAACGACAAGAACAACAACTCCCCTCCTTCTCTTCAATGGTTACATGGATGGGCCTATAGAACCCTGTTCCTCAACAAACAGTCACTGTTCTACAAAAGGCCCAAAATGGATGGGCTTAGTTAATCTCCTACACTGCCCCTATACTGGACCCTACTGCTAACGGTATATATATGGCTGGTGCAGTAGTGGTTCAGATTTTGGCTGTAAACCTGGAAGGTCAAGGTTTAAATCCCTGCTCAGCCATGTTGCTTCCTGGGTGACCTTGAGCCAGTCTCTCTCTCTCTCTCTCTCTCTCTCTCTCTCTCTCTCAGCCTCACGTACCTCACAGGGTTGTTGTGAAGACCAAAGAAGTGGAGGAACCATGTATAGCACCCAGAGCTCCTTGGAGGAAGGGTGGTACAAAAATGTGAAATGTCAATAAATGCGCATAGACATGTTTCTGTTGTTCTCCCGTCTTTGCCAATCTGTTCTTTATCATCCTTTTGCTTGCCCTTTCTTCTTTCTTTTCCCGGATCCCCCAAAGTCCTCTCTTTTCCCCCTTTAATTCGCTCATTCGGTATCCCTTTCGCACTTGCTGCCTCCATTCTCCAGATTCAAGGGACCTCACCTCCTCTCCCCCCCCGCCTTAGCCCCTCGCGGGGGGGGGGGTGGGGGGGACCCCCAGAGGTACCCTTCCCCTCTGGGGGGGGTCACTCCCTCTCCAACAACCTTGCCATCTTTCCCCCCTCCTCAACTCCCCCCCCCCTCAAAGCATTCATCAGAGCAGGCTCAGTGCTCTTCCGCCCCCACCCACCGTCTCTCACGCTCTATCCTGTAATCGAGCTGTGCAGGCTGTCACAGCTAGAGCAACAAAGCACCAAAAACAACCCCCTTCCCAAAACCCTTGATGGCACTAATTAAACTGCCAGGGTAGCCATCTGCCTGCCTGCGCCCTGCATCTTGGCGTCACCTGTGAGGTCTGAGGTCTCCACCCCCATGAGCCCCCCCCCCCCAACACCCTCAGTCCCATTCAAGAACGTAACGCTTCCAGAAATACTGAAGACACAAAGAAGAGAAAATCTAATTCCACTTGAGTTTCTGTGTGGGAAGACATGGAAGTTCTGAATAATAATTATAACTCCCCCTTCCTAAGGATTATTTGACAGCATCTAAACCTGGTTATGTCCTTCGGATTCAAAACCACTACAACCAACTAATCCGCTGTGCCATCACTACCTAGCTAAAAATGATTTTTTTTTTTTAAAGCAGCTGGGAGATCAGTATATCTAGGCGTATTGACAGAGCGTTCCTAAAGATTTCCTCTTTTTCCAGACCAGAGTAAAGATTAAAAAACAAAACAACCCTCCAATGTCATTTTTCCTTTGTACTTACACATCAGAGACTCTCCTGCCTGGCTATCTGTGATTAGGAAAGGACGTTGCTCCCAGTAAGCCTGGCTGGTGTCTTTGATTTGTTAGTCTTTCCTTCTCTGAAAAGACACGGTCGGGCTCACCTTTCCGCATGCAAGTGAGGCTGGATGTGTTTCGAGGATCCAGTTTTGGGACTGAGAGGTTGGGCTGTATGACTTTTCGATTAGTTTTAACTAGCCCTTCCTCAGCCCCTGAGTTCAAAAAGGGAGGAAGGAAGGAAAACTATGATCTGGGCTTTACTGTGTTGAAATTATTCTACACTGAGTGGTGTTTAGAGGTTACACCTGGAGAATAATACGATAGTCTCCTTCCTGGCAAGAAAGATGATGCTCCAAAGGCTTCCTGGGCACAATGCAAGGTGCTGGCTCTGCTTTTAACATGCTGGGTCCTACAGACTAGCAGGGTAGCATTCTGCCCTTCATGGTCCCTGGATGAGCCATGGGTATCCTCTTAGGGCGCAATCCTGGGAGAGCCCTTGGGTCGATGCTAGCCGCTTGCATCGGCCCTGCACACGCAGTGCTGGCACGAGGGTGCTGTTAAGGAAGCCCGCACCAGTGCTGCATCTGCAAGGCCGACACTGGCAGCAGAGTTGGCCCCATGGTGCCTGCAGCAGCTGGCGACGTGCCACTCCTGCGCCAGGCGAGTTTGGCTGGTGCAAGAGCAGTTCCAGGAGGCGTGAGGGAGGGCATTTCTGGTGGGCGGGCTGGGCGGGAGGGCCGGGCGGGAGGGTGGGCGGGACTGGGGAGGCGGGTGGAGCTGGAGTGCTGCCATTTGGCTGCACCCAGCTCCCATCCCTGGGCCGCACGGTCCCAATGTGGGCCACCTGGCATCCTTGGCTCTGTGTCTGTTAAACAGCAGGCGCAGATCTGAGGAGCCCATTGGGGCGACTGGCGCCTACCTGGGCTAAGGGCACAAATGCTCCATGGAGGCTCCAGCCTGCTACCAAGCTGCGCTGGATACAGCACAGGCCCAGCTGCCTGCCTGTTCCAGCACAGCGTAGGATTGCGCCCTTCGTTGTACCATCTATCACGGATATCATGTTTCTTCCATGGGAAAAAGAGAGTGGTGTCCATTTACAGGTGGTCATCCATCCAGGCACTGACTTGCCTGAGACTTGCTTGACTTCAGCAAGCTGGCTGTAGTCTGCGCCCTCAGACCATGCTGTGGATTCCATCTGTCCTACCAGCCCCCACTTCCAAGTCCCTATGCAAGGCAATGAGGGATCCAGGACACTGTGAGAAGCCCTGGGGATTAGTTCGCGAGAATCCCCTTTGTCCTAACCTTTGCCTGGCCTAGATTCAGCTGTGTAGCTATGCCTGCAGAGATGGACAAGACTAACCATGGATATCATGGTTAAGAGGATGACCACTTGGGAGAGTCCTGATTGGCCTCACTACTTAGAAGAAGAGCAAACGTATTCCACATAAAACCTGGATGGCCTTCAGATTACATGTCTCATGTCCAGATTACAGTGCAGTGGTGGCCTGCTCAGGTTGACCACGGGCCGTTTCTTCTGACGGACTTCCTATCTGCTCAGAAAGCAACTTGAATCCTATAGGGCGGCAGTTCCAAACTTATCGAGATCACAGCACTCTTCTTTCTCGGTGCCATGTCATGCAGGTGCCGTGAAGTGGAATTGCGCAAGATCATGCGAGAATCGTTGCAGGATCTCGCATGAAATCACACACAATTTCGGTTTTGCTGGCACCCAGGAGAGCCGGAAAGAAGAGGCCGCCAGTGACATCCCACAGCACCAGCACCATCTGGTACCGCGGCACACAGTTTGGGAACTACAGCTAAATGGTGTGGTATCGCCCCAACAGGGCTCCCAGCGGCAGGGGGTGCCCCCTGGGGGGAGTGCGGCCCCACCGGGAGCCCCTGGGAGGCGAGCTGGCCTGGCCACAACTGTTGGGGCTGGCCAGCCAGCAGCCACCCGAGCCGGGGCTCATCTGGGGCACCACTCCAGACCACGAGGGGGAAGCGGTGGCCAGGGCCAGGGAGCCTGTGCTGGGCTGCGGCAGCGCGCGACCGGCTTCCTCCTCCCGGCCCCAGCCACGGGAAGCCGGGGCAGCCGGCAGTGTGAGGCCCAGGCCAACTGCACAGGCGTGCGGCCCGGCTTCGCGAGAGCTCCCGGTCCCGTCGGAACTCTCACGAGAGTTCCAAATAAACCAAATAAACCACCTCGGCACCCAGCCGCTCGCCCCCAGCAACCTTTTTGTTCGTCGCCACGTGGCCGACAGGAAGCGGTGAGCCTGCACCCGTGCCGCCAGCCCCCCGGGACCATCGCGACAGGCCGGTATGGACGCTCATGCGGTCAATTCACTCTACCAGCTCACCCGGAATCCACAGGATTCCATTTTTTTTCCCCCGGAGTCTGAAGAAGTTGCTTTCTGAGCATACCCTGCCTGCCAAAGTACAACTCTGGCTCCAAATAGGCTGAAATGGCTCCAACCCAAGATTACCAAAGGTTCTTCCGCAGATGCCACAGAGCTGTTCAAGTATTTGTAGGCCTCCATCCTGAGAAGGAATCTCTCCTCTGAACCTCCAGGGGGAATTGCAACACCTACCAGGAAGACGCCAAGACTGACCCTGAAAATGATGCCCATTCTGAAAAATTCCACAAAATCAGGAGGGAATTTCAGCCCTTTCTTGTAATAATTAACACTAATATTTTCTTGTGGAACAACAGTACTGTACAACATCAGAGGGGGAACAACAAACCAGCCACTAGTGACATGACAACATTCATCTCCTTCTTCCAAAGGCAGCAGGTGGGCAGAGCTCAGTTGGAGACCACCTGCATTGCATTCAGAAGGTCCCAAGTTCAATCTCTGACATGTGCAGAAAAAGGCTGAGAAAGAACCCTGTCTGAAACAGGGCAATCCGAGTGAAAAACACGGCATTCAATTGTCCAGGGATTCTCCTGGCTGATTTAACTATGGTTGCATCCAAAGAAAATAAATCCTGACTGTGGAATTCACAGGGCTAAAGAAGTGTGTCACAAAAGCCTATCTTGAGGCAATGAGTTCCAAAGACTATGTGATGTGTGAACAAAAGGAGGCACTTCTCCCCCCTGCATGCCCTGTGCGCCCTGTGAGATCTGCTGAGCCACCACGGAGGGGGAAGATGAGCCCTGCAGGGTCAGACTAAAGGATTATCTAGCAAAGCATCTTGCCACCCATAGTGGCCACCAAGATACTTCTAGGAAGCCCACGAGCCCAGCAGGAAGGCAACAAGCCCTCTCCCGCTCTTGCTCCCCAACAAATGGTATGCAAAGGAGACTGCCCCCAAACCTGGAGATTTCATTTTGCCAGCATGACTAATAGCCATTGCTAGAACTCTCCCCCACGGAATGTTTCCAGCCCCCTTTTAAAGCTGCGCGAGCTGGTTGCCAACACCACATCTTGGTAATGCATGGCTCATACATTAATGATGCGCTGCGAGAAGAAGTGCTTTCTTCTGTCTGTCCTCAATCGCCTGCCAACTCCATTGGGTGGGTATAAGTTGCAGCGTCATAGAACAGGCAGGGCCTTTTGTCACCCTGCTCTCCAAGGGAAGCAAAGAACCCTGATTAGCCAGCCGGCTTCCCAGACCCAACCCCTCCAGATCCAACCCTTCTGGTCGCCACATCTCAAAAAGGACATAGTGGAGCTGGAAAAGGTGCAGAAGAGAGCAACAAAAATGATTACGGGGCTGGGGCACCTCCCTTATGAAGAAAGACTGCAGCGTTTGGGGCTCTTCAGCCTAGAAAAAAGGCGCCTGAGGTGGGACATGACTGAGACTTACAAAATTATGCATGGATGGATACAAGGAGGTTCTTTTCCCTCTCTCACAACACCAGAACCAGGGGACACTTGCTAAAATTGAGTGTTGGGAGAGTTAGAACAGATAAAAGGAAATACTTTTTTACTCAGCGGGTAATTAATCTGTGGAACTCCTTGCCACAGGAGGTGATGATGACATCTGGCGTAGGTGCCTTTAAAAGGGGACTGGACAGATTTCTGGAGAAAAAGCCCATCGTGGGCTATAGGCCATGAAGGGTTGCACAACCTCCTTACATTAGTAGTAGGCTACTTCGGAATGCCAGGTGCAAAGGAGTGGCAATAGGATGCAGGCATCTTGTTGGCTCGTGTGCTCCCTGAGGCACCTGGTGGGCCACTGTGAGATACAGGAAGCTGGACTAGATGAGCCCTTGGCCTGATCCAGCAGGGCTCTTCTTATGTTCTCCTCTGTTTGTCTGGTTACCAGCAGGATGGCAGTGACGGGTGACCACAACTTTGGTACTTTTTGATAGTTGGGTAAAAGGGGGAATTTGGGCAGGTGTAGCTTACCATGCCAGAGTTTCAAAACCAATCAGAAGAGGTTCCGTCTTCCGCTCCACTACACAAGACAGAGGAAGTCTGGCCTTGGCTGCAACTGGTCACCCTAACCTGGGACCATCTTGAACCCTTTCTAAGCTTCACCTCTTGTCCTCCACCCCCACCCCGACAGCTGACTTATCTCGATTTTTTCCTAGAGGAGCGAAGAATCAAAGCAAGCTGTACCAGAAAACTCTGCCCACACACAAGCTGCCAAGCCCCACAAATGAGTGTGCGAACCGACCCAGCACGGGGTGACTCAGCAGGCACACATATGGTGGAAGTCATGCATGCCAGTGAGCCCAGGCCAAGGTACCTGGAGGAATCCAGGCCAGGATTTCTACCTCTCTAGACTGACACAACAGGACAAAAGAAGGAGTAACTCCATTGCGAGAGAAGGCAATCCAGGACCGGATGTCCCAAACCCTAGCCTGCTGGACTGGACTCTGACTTCAAGGGTGAGAATCCAGAACTTAATTTGAGTCAAGGCTTAGAGAAAGACAGCCTGTTTTAAATGCTGGGGATCAGTCTGCCCTGCACCATAACATAAATACTGTGAAAAATAACAAGGAAATTGGCCATACTGTGGGGTAAGTACAAGCAAGCCCCACCCTCCAGGATTATAGTGGAGCCCCCCTATATTCAAGAAAGCAAGAACTTACAAGCAAAAATCCTTTACTTTGATACGAGATCCATACAGCAAAGGTTTCAGCTGAGACAAGAATCAGTCCCCAGGTGCACGAAGTGGCAGGGATGGAAACAGCACAAGTGCCTGGTGCTGCAGGGCTCTCTTTAGGGCCTTGTGTCTTGCAGAGTGCAAGTGGTGGGCAAGAAGATTCAGCATGGCCTGAGAATGATCACACCCAGCTAGGTCTGGAAGAAGCCACTGCAATAAGCCCTGGTGCCAGCTCTGTCTATTTGGGTAACACTGATCATGAGACAACAACAACAACCCCCCCCCCCCCCGCCCTTCAACCAAACCATTGAGCTGGGCCAGCCCAAGACCTCCTGGAGCCTGAGGCAGTTTGCCAGACGCTGCCCCTCCTTGCCCAACAATGTGCAGCCTCTGCTTCTCCCACTTTGCAATGTTCTAGCCCAGCACTCTAATTCCCTCCACATACCTTCTCCCTCTCAGTCCCTGTTCCAGAAAGTGGAAGGAAAAGGGGGCGGGCAAGGAGGCGGGCAGAGATCAGCATCTCCCACCAATCTGCTGCCTGAGGCGATCACTTCAGTTGGCCTCAGGGACGGGCCAGCCCTGCCAATGAGGGCTTGGCGACCAGCTCATCTGTTGTTGTGACAAATGCCGTCCTTTGCCGACAATGCCCTTCTGCCATGAACACAGGCTGAATAGGTGACAGGTGACAGGCCAAACAGGTAATACAAGAGGATAAATGGACTCAAGCTGACTTGGAACGGCCCCCTGAATGTTGCCACTCCATTTGCAGGGGGCAGAATGGCAGGGGGCACTTCAGTGGCTTGGGGGAGGCCTGAAATGAAGGCCTTACTGCCATAGCCTGTCTGGTAACTCCTCCTTGGGACCACCAGTTGGCGGTGGCCATTTTTCTGCCAAGAATCCCTGGAACTGTGGCACAGCATGTTGGAGAATGTTCGAATGGGCTTCTGGGGGAAACAAACTTCATTGCACAAAGCCAGCAGCTTCCCTGATGTCGTCCCCTGAAACAGGTATTCAGCAGCATGTTGTCTCTGAACGCTGAGCTTTCATGTGTTTAATAGCTACTCACAGACCTGACACGTATGAATTTGCCTGATCCCCTTTGAAAGCTGTCCGAGATAACAGTTGTAACAATAAGTTCCATAAATTAAATGCACATTCTATGATGCAGAACTTTGTCTACCGCCAACCAATTTAATTGGGCGATCCTGAGAATTCTAGTGTTAAGAGGAACAGAACAGTCTGTCCACTTGTTCCCTACAGCACATAATTTTATCCAGTTCTATAATGGCCCTCCCCTTAATTGTTTTTTTTTCTAACCCCCAAAGCCCCAAACAGTTTAGTTTCTTTTTGTAGGCAAGATGCACCAGCCCCTTGATCTTATTGTTTGTCTTTTTCTGTGCCTTTCCTAGTTCTTCCATCCTCGAGAGGCTCCTAAAAATATTTGTGCACATAAACAGACTTGCTCCTGCCCTACAGCTGAGAATGATCTGCTTTCCTCTTTGGCTATCCTAAAGTGGAATTTGAACGCTGGCATATTCCTGTGTCAGCATCCCTTTAACCAAAGGTCAGCCCTCCCACTTTTCACTCTCAAGTGACCAGAACATTAGCATCAGTAAGTGTTCCCTTCCTCCCATTATAGAGTTGAGAATTAAGGTCCAGCTCCGATTTACGGTCCTGAGTGTTCTTTTTTGGCACTTCTTATCTCTGTGGCCCAGATGTACGTTGTGATTCGATCCACATCAGTGCCCTAGAATAAATGTGAGGGTGTTTATGGTGTGTGTGTGTGTGTGTGTGTGTGTTGGGTGTGAGGTGGTATGCCTGCTTTTTCCTGGGTGTTGTGTGCCATACGCCAAGCAAAGTTGCGGAAAGCTGCAGTCTGGATGCGCTCTTAGTTATTGCATACAGTTCTGATCACCACATCTCAAAAAGGACATAGTGGAGCTGGAAAAGACACAGAAGAGAGCAACGAAAATGATTACTGGGCTGGGGTACTTCCCTTATGAAGAAAAACTGCAGCATTTGGGGCTCTTCAGTTTAGAAAAAAGGCACCTGAGGGGGGACATGATTGAGACACACAAAATTATGCATGGGATGGATAGAGTTGATAGAGGGATGCTCTTTTTCCTCTCTCACAACACCAGAACCAGGGGACATCACTAAAATTGAGTGTTGGGAAAGTTAGAATGGATAAAAGGAAATACTTTTTTACCCAGTGGGTAATTAATCTGTGGAACTCCTTGCCACAAGAGGTGTTGATGCCTTTAAAAGAGGATTGGACAGATTTCTGGAGGAGAAGTCCATCATGGCCATGATGGGTGGTACAACCTCCTTATATTAGAAGTAGGCTACTTTGGAATGTCAGGTGCAAAGGAGTGGCAACGGGATGCAGGCATCTTGTTGTCTTGTGTGCTCCCTGAGGCATTTGGTGGGCCACTGTGAGATACAGGAAGCTGGATTAGATGGGCCTTTGGCCTGATCCAGTGGGGCTCTTCTTATGTTCTTAGGATAGCAAATTTACCTCATATTTACCTCAGAATGCCAAATACAAGGGAGTGGCAACAGGCCTCTTGTTGTCTCGTGTGCTCCCTAAGCCATCTGGTGGGCCTCTGTGAGATACAGGAAGCTGGACTAGATGGGCCTTTGGCCTGATCCAGCAGGGCTTATGTTCTTATCTTCCCATTCTGCCCAATGAAGAACTGCTTCGAGCATCTCCACCATGAATGCCTGACTTTTGGCCAATTAACCAGATCAGTGTGACTCTTTTGTCCTCTCGAGAGACTAAAAGTGGTGTGCTAGCAAACAGCCTTGTTCTTTTTAAATAGCTGTGTGGGTCCAGATGACCTCTGTGTCACAAGGCAAAAAAACGAGTGCACAAAAATGTATCACCTTGCCTGCTGGATACTCTCCAACGTGGGTAACTTTTCCATGGGTGAGCAGTGCTGTTTATTGATCTCCTTTTTTAACCTGTCCTATCCGGGATATGCAGAATTATACAAGATATACAAGAATTAACAACAATACAGTGGGCCCTCCTTCTTAACAGGGGTTCGGTTCTGAAACCTGGAACGAATAAGACGTTCTGCAGGTGGTCAAGTCCCGGTAGGACAATGAAGTTAGTAGGTGGAAATGGCAAATTTGCACAAGTAGCATATATTGACATACCCACATCACCTAAGACATATGGAAATTGCTTCCATGTGCATTAACGGCAGGTGCGAGGTGAATAAGGTGAGCAAGCGCTGTGAAACAGCTGTGTATGTGAATTTTTAAAAATAATTTTTCAGTAGGTGGTTGTCCTCATTATCCACTAGGGTTAGGTTCCTGGAAATCCTCACAAATAGCAAATTTGCAGATAAGGAACCATTCATCCTATGGGTGCAAGGGATATCTTATCAGAAGGTATCAGGCATCAGAAGGAACCAGCGGAGACCTTCAGGAAGCCAGCAGAGTGCAGCAGGAAGTGCCAAAAGATCTCTGAATGTGGCAGAGACCTTCCAGAGGTGGCAGGGATCTTCAGAATGGCACCCGCGACCAGGGGCTTAAAGGGGTCAGTGCTGGTCTCAGGTGCCATTCTGAAGGCCCCTGCAGCCTTTGGAAGGTCTCTGAAGAGTGGGTAACAAGGACAGGGGCACAGATAATGAGGAAAATAGCAATTCAGCCTCTTGCAGATAAGCGAATTTACGGATAGTGTGTTCACATATACAAAGGACTGTGGCCAAGGATGAGCAAGGGACTTACTAGGTATCTTATTGTATAAATATGATACCTAGTAAGTCCCTTGCTCATCCATGGCTTGATGATTTGACAATTTGCTTGCCTGATTGAAAAGATTCGTTCAGCATAGACGCCAGCTATGTCATACTACAGAGAGCAGAAACCAAGAACATCTCCTCATGGTCCTTTTATGAAATGGCTTCCTGATGAGTCAGACCACAGGTCCACCTGGGTATGTACTGTAAATACTGAATGGCAGCACTGGGGGGGGGCGGACGGGAAATGTTCCTTGTATTTTTCCACCCATGCGGTGAACAGTAGCCTCAAAGCATAATTTCTGTTGCAAACATGGCACAGGGTTAAATACATCCGCAGCTTTGATCAGAAACACGCCCCCCCCCCGCCATAACAGCATTAAAAAAAACAAAAACCCATCTCCTGCATAACATCCTGTTTGGCCCTCAGTGAGACTAAAACAGCCTCGTGTGTATGTAAGGGCAAGTGTGTGTGTGTGTGTGTGTGTGTGTGTGTGTGTGTGTGTGTGTGAGCGCACGCATGTTTGAGTACATGCGTGGT
>JAJKFI010000075.1:188688-210495 GCA_029204185.1 Lerista edwardsae | reverse complement strand
GGTCTCCAAGCCCCCAACTCTGCTGCTATTTACACAAATACACAACATGTGCTTCATGCAATGGTGGGAAGGATGATCAGGAAGCCTACAAAGTGTTGAGGGAACTTATTTTTTCCCTGCTGGCCTATGGCTGATGGCCTATGGGCTACCTTGGACCTAAGCCAGCTAAATATAGCTGGCATAGGTCCAAGGAGAGCCAGGGAGCAGGATAGGTCAAAAAATGGGGGGGGGGTTGAGATCTGATACACATGACTTCTGCCTAATCTACCCCTCCCTCCCCCAATATGCTCCTGGTTCCTCTCCCAAAACACCCTGTTATTTCCCCTCCCAGCACTAGCAAAACCTCTCGGAACCAATGCCACATGTGCTGTGCATCTTGTCATTTGTGGAAGTGGCCTGAAAGCCTAACATGGAAATACCTGGAACTGAACCTGAAATTTCCTGCATTCAAACATATATTCTACCCCTGAGCAATGGCCTATTCCTAGGCCACCTATGATCAAGCTTGATCATGTGGGGAATAGCAGGAAGGCTGCAAAGGAAAGACAGAGGGCTAAACGATACACCCCTGCACCGGGGAACATTTCCCCTCCAGTGTGCCTCCACCTTGTACATTGCTGCTTTGTACGGCAGTGGGAAATGTGGCATTCCGGCCTCAGGCACTGCACAGAAATAAAAAAAGCAGCCTCTTTTGTACATCACAGAAACAACATTTTTAAAAGCCTGCCTAAAGACCCTCCACCCAATGCTGAGGCTCTGAGGTGCTGGAATGCCAAAGGGCCTCTTCTCCTCCCCTGCTGCTGCTTTGTTGCCCAAGGAAAGTAGGTGTGCTATTCCTACCTACACAGTTACATGAAGGGTAGCTGCTTCCCTTCCAAACCAGTGGAATTCAAGCCAGATCTTGATTTTCCTTCCACTTTGGTGGGATAACTCGCCCAAGGCAAGCCTGCGTCTGCATCCAGATGGGAATACTGCAAAATGGCTGATTTCCCTTCTCTCAAAAGCAAATATTTTCCTTTTTCTTTTTTTTCTTCACAATTCTCTGGAGGAACTGAGAACAGCTTCATGCATTGCAGGCATTGAGTCCAACACACAAATCAGAAAGTTGGAAGCAGTTCCTCCTGACTGAGGTTCCTGTCCTGACTATGACTTCCCATGCATCTTTTTTTTTTTTTTTGCCACTGGCCCATTCTGTTTGGGAGCCTATGCCAGAATAATCACACACACTAACACAGGGCACAATCTAAGGGGCAGTTCTCCTGCAAAAATCCTCTTTGAAATAAACAGGAATTCATTCCCACCTTGCTTTTGCACAGCCCTCGAATGGGCCTGCTCCAGAAGCCTTCCTGGGGGACTGAGCTCCATGGCCACATCCACCCATCTCCCAGTCTGCTGCCATTAACAGCACCCAAAGACCACTGCATGCAGTGGCCGGACCTCACCTGACTTCACATCTGGTCTACCTCCAGTTGTTTTTCAGCACTTTTGTACCAAAGTGGGAACATGGGATGTATTCTGAGGCAGGGTTGACATACTTCCTGTCTCCAGAAGGCAGCCCTGAAATCTCACAAGCGGAGACAGCTGTGAGATGTGGGGAGTGGCTCCGAGATTGGCAGCAAGAAAGGAGCAGGAAATGAGGAGCTGGATTTCCAGATCCAGGTGTATTGCAGATGCATCAGAGCTGGAAGGCGCAGGAACCTGCTCCTTGGAGCAGTTGAGCACTGCCCTGAGTAGCAGCCTACTTCTTCTGTTTTTAAAGAGGAAGTGCTCAGAGCCCCAAACAGAGTGCCGCCCGGGAGCACAGTACCCCCCCCAGTCCCCTCTTCAGTTATGCCACTAAGGAAGCCTCTGCTGTTTCCTAGGGGTGGGGTGGGGATGAATATCAGAAGGCACCAGGGTGGGGAGGGTCCTCTTCCATGGGCACCAAGGAGGCAGCCTGCAGTTCTGATAGGTCCACCTCAAGAAGGTTTACAAAGGATTCTGGGGCCCATCTTTCAAACCACATGTGGCTGGGTGCAACAAAAAGTCTTGGGCAGGGCTGTGAAATGAACTTGAGCCCAAAAATTGGTTCAGAGCGGGTTTGTTTCCCCCCTCCCAGTGAATCCAGTGCTGAACCTGAACCTAAAATCTCTAGATTGCCTTACGTTGGAGTCAGACCCCAACACAGAAAAAGTGGTAACTGGTTCCAAATACAGAGTCCCAATAATCAGGCATTCAGCTCTCAGTTATATGACTGATGTTTTGCTTTTCTTGATTTTTTTATCTTGTTGCATGTATATTGCTTATAAAAACCAACTTTAAAACATTAAAAAAGGAAGTTTTTTTTTAAAAAAAACAGTTTTTTATAAAAAAAATTTTCTTCAAGTTAAATAGTTGTCATTTTATTTGTTAAAGCGTTCCACTGCAAGCCAAAGAACTTGATCTTATTCTTCACGAAATGTCTCTAACAGTACAATCCTACACATGTGTACTCAAAAGGAAGCCCCATTGAGTGGTATTCAGAAGTAAACCCCACTGAAGCCAATGGGACTTACTTCTGGGTATGTGTGTATAGGATTGCAGCCTAAGGGTGCATCCTGCCCAGATGCAGCCATGCTAACAGCGTGCATGCTGCATTTTGTGGTAGGCAGCCATGGAGACCTCCTCAAGGAAACATTTATTCCTTACCTTGGGGGTGGTACTGCAGATGCATCAGAGCTTTCTGATTGGGCAGGACTGGACCCTTTGCCAGTTAAAAAGGCTTGGATTTGTCGCCAAACCACTTTTTAATGTTAACGTACAAAGCAGACAGTTAAAAAATATTGATGAGTCTGAACAAGAACTGAACCCCAGCGTTTAAGCAACAACTTAGTCCAGGCTGGCTCCAATCTTTCCGCTTGGGAATAGGCTGGGTATGTTTTCACCTGAATGAGGAGCCATCATATCCCATATTGACAGGGAAGGTCCATGGCTCAATGGTAGAACATTTGCCTTGCAAATAGAGAGTCTCACATTCAGTCCCCGGCGTCTGCAGGTAGGGCTGGGAAAGACCTGAGACCAGAGTGCTGGAAAGCTGCTGATAGCTTTGTGGATGATACTGTCCTGCTCTGTTGAGGATTCCCCCAGCGCCCCAACTTAAGGCAAAAGGTAAAGGTTTCCCCACAACCAAATGGTCTAGTTGTGACTGACTTTAGGGGCGGTGCTCATCTCCGTTTCAAAGCCGAAGAGCCGGCGTTTGTCCGAGGACAAGCTTCCATGGTCATGTGGCCGGCATGACTATACGCCAAGGTATACGGAACGCCATTACCTTCCCACCGAAGTGGTCCCTATTTATCTACTTGCATTTTTACGTGCTTTTGAACTGCTAGGTTGGCAGGAGCTGGGACAAGCGATGGGAGCTCACTCCGTCGCGCGGTCTCGAACTGCTAACCTTCCGGTCAGCAAGCTCAACAACTCTGCAGTTTAACTTGCAGCGCCACCACGTCCAGCGCCATCAACTTACCAGGGAGCAAATGAGCCCTGAGCCGCCAAAAACAGCAGTAGTCCTCCAGTGGCTGACACACCTACTGACCCCTTGACCGATCTCCGGTCAAGCAGCTCAGCACAGGACCCGGAGGCTGCCCAGTGTACGACGCAGCCTCCGCCACCCAACTTGGCAAGCTCTGCCAAGGAAGTGGACGCCAATGGGGCGTCAGTCTCAACGGGGAGGCCAAGCGCACCTTCAGAGCCGCCTGCGCGTGCAACTGCCCCGGGTGCCTGAAGAGCCACAAGCCGAACTAGATGACGTAACCACCATGCCCTTGACCAGCTGAACAGCCTGGAGGAGCCTCTGCCGCCAACCTCCGGTATGGGCCCTGCGCTCCCCTTGCAGACAGATGTCCAACTGGGGAGGTTGAGGCGGGACAAGAACTGGGTGAGGCACTCCCTTTGCCCCAGCAGCTGACCAGCTGAGACCCCACAAACCAGTCTCTGAAAGGCTTCCATCCTGAGAAGCAGGGCCCTTTGCTACCCTTGCAGGCAGATGTCCAACTGAAGGGGTGCCTGCCACCTCTTACCCTGGGCATACTCAATATAAAGCTTGCTTCATATACATGGCTTCACAATACAGCACCTTCCTTCTGTGCTTATGCATTGCAGTTTATTGGGAGTTCAGCCACTGCTGTTCCTCCTTGCTTGGCCTGACACAGTCTAGGGCCAGGGTATCTCAAAGAATTGCCTTCCCCCACTTGACCCTATCCATCAGCTGAGATTTTCACCAAACGCTCTTCTTTGCAAGGCCTGGCCTTCAGGTGCGTGGCTTCTAGAGACAGGGCCTTCTTTGTGGTAGCCCCTGGATGACAAACTCCTTCCCCGAAGCACTTTTGCCAGGCGAAGTTGCTATTATCTTTAGGACACCAGGCTAAGTCCATCCTGTTGGTTCAAGCCTTGAACCTACATATTTATTGACACTGAGCTGTAGCCTTTTTTTTATTATTATTAAAGGCGATGTAGTTTAATTTGTTAGCTGGTTCATTCAATTTGTTTTATTACTGGCATTTTAAACTGATTTAACTGAAATTTGTGAGCTGCCTCAGGGACTTAAATGGTGCAAAGGCAGGATGTCAATCTTGGAAATGAATAATAAAAATGGATTATTAATGTAATTTCATAACCATTGAGTTGAGGCCAGGAGTTTTAAGTGGAGAAGAAACATAGCCGTGATCCTCTCTTCCCAAATGGAAGTAGCAATGAGAAGAAGTTCGGAAACGGCATTCCATGCCATGTATTACCACCCTGGAAAGAAATATATGCCCAAGTGGTTCAATGGTGGAGCATAGATTTGCATTCATGCCTACAAGTTGGTGGCATATGAACAAAGCCAGCCCCAAGCCTCCCATCAATAACAGTGGTATGGGCAAGTCCACTGGAAGTTTTGGCAGCCAATCACAAGAAATTGTGCACAGCAGGAGAAAGGAGAGGAGGGCATTACTCCATTATTTAATTCACCTGGACGTGTCCTGGCCAACTGGGGAAAGAGGTACTTTTCCAAGTGGTGGCTCTCTTATATTTAGCAGCGGGAGAGAAACTGTCCTGATTCACCATTGGGCTGTTGCTGGTGTTCAGTAGATCAGTGATTCCCAACTTAGGACGCAATCCTAACCTGGAGTTAGGCCGGCACAGTTAGGCCAGCAAACGTTGGTCAGCACAAGGGACACCGTATAGTATGTTTGGACCCCTCTCAGAGTCAGACAGGCCAGCACACAGACATGCGCCATCTTCCCTGACTCGGAGAGTAGTCCAAACATTCTTTATGGTGTCCCTTGTGCCGGCCAAATTTTGCTGGTCTACCTGTGCTGGCCCAACTCCAGGTTAAGACTGCACCATTAAAGCATGTGTACTCCCTGGGGCATTTGCCAGGACCTTTAGGGGTACTCAAAAAAGAATTGAAGAATGGCAGAAAAAAGCAGGACTGTATTAGAAGTAACAGTAACTATATTAATTACGAACATTTTGCTAATATGAGTGGTACAATTTAAGGAAATGGTCTGCCAAGGGGTACATACTGTAAGTGAAAAAAACGCTGGGAACCACTGTAGTAGATCATTAATTTGTGAGCCCATTTGGGACAGGAAACCACCACTTCATTTATTAAGCTGTACATCACTTCGTGAACTGTTTTAGCTGAAATGTGGTATACAAGAACGTGCAGCGTAGCAACATTCCAGCCAACAACAGACCGCATATATGACTGTGGTCCTGATGAACTTACTGGGTTAGCTTCCTTCCCACCTTCCTTGCCAGCTAAACCGAAGTGGAGACCGTCGCGCACTGGGAAAGGCTTTGTTGGCACTTAACGGTTCCGCCACAATCTGGTCTGAGAGATGCTCTGGGCAGTCACGCCTATTGCCCATCAGTAGGGCAATAGGCCAAGCAGTAGGATTTCTGGGCCAACATAACTGCCCAGAGCATCTCTCAGCACAGATTGGGTACCAGAAGCAGTTGCAGTGTGGTGGAACAATAAGCACCATTCATGCCACAGAGGGCTGTCTCCAAACACCGGATAAAGCCCACGGGGCATAGTTTGGAAAGCCCTGGTCTAACCCTCGCTTTGCGCACTTTGTGCTTTTGCCAGCTAGCTGCCTGCCTGGCCCAGGAAGGCATTCTAGGGCATTACCCAGCTGCTGCAATGCATTCTGGGGAACTACCCGGTTGCCATTCGAGTTTGTCCGGACAGCAGTGAATGCGCCCAACAATGGGGGTTTGCAGAACATATCCCCATTGTTAAGCGGTGCATGCCTGTAAAAATATTTATCCGTGTTGCCCCCACCATCACCACCTGATCCTGTGTGCAGACATTCCGGGTTATGGCAGTGGGCATGTGAAAAAGGCATATGTAAGAGGAAGGCTTGGGAGGATGCCAGCCAAGTGCAGTTTGGACGCCTGGCCATTCCCTGTGCCCAGGTACCCTGGAACCCTGGGATCTACCTCCTCTTATAGACACAGGGCACGTTCTCTTCCTTTCAGAGACCCTCTTCCGGCTGGCACACGCTAGGCTGCTTGGCACATTGCTGTTTCTTTTTGTCTGTACTCCTCCCCTTCCCTCGAACATCCAGAGATAAGACTTGAGTTGCATAACCAAGAGATTGCACACTGTATTTTAAACGAAACCGTTTGCCCAAATAAAAGGCTATTGTCTAACACTGGGCTCTGCTTTTCACGTCCTCCACCTGATGCACTGAAGAGAGGCCGAGCAGATGGCCCTTCAGCTTGCAAATGGAGGCCACCAAGCCAGAGGATAAAGAGCCTTCCTCTCCTGGGGACGGGGCATGGGAGGATTATAGCAGCAGGGGGTTAAAGACAGAAGACAATAACACCACTCTAACAAACCCAACGACCCAGAATAGCACATCAGGGATCACCCCTGTGGCATCTATGGCAGAATTCCGGAAACCCTGGCATAGACAGACATGGGGTTGTTAGCTTAGAGCTGAGACTGGCTCCCCAGAAATCTCTCCAGAATCCTTCCTTTGCCAGTTACGCTGACAGATATTCTCCGACCATTCTGCAAATGGCTGAATACTTGCCAGCTATGGTGTTCAGTTTCATCTTCTGATACCCAACAGTTGCAAATGGACATTACTCAGGGTGCAATCCTAACCCGGAGTTAGGCCAGCACAGTTAGGCCAGCAAAGTTTGGCTGGCACAAGGGCCATGGTAAAGCACATTTGTCAGAGAGGATGGCACATGTCTTTTTGCTGGGCTCTCTGACTCCGAGTGTGGTCCAAATACACTTTACGGTGGCCCTTGTGCCGGCCAAACTGTGCTGGCCTAACTCCAGGTTAGGACTGCACCCTCAATTGCTGGCATGCAATGGTGTTTTGCAACGATATTGCACAGTCACGCAGCAGACATGCATTGATGGCTGTTCCAACAATGGAATTGCAAGTGGTTTTCAGTCTTCCAGAGAACCAAGTTTCTACATTGACTTGGCTGCCAAGGAACCTCTGAGCATCTGCCATAGAAGTGGTAAAAATGACTTGGGACAAGAGATTTAAAGGACCTGCATGACTCCTGCATGATTTTGCCCATCCACTCAGGTGATCCGCAGGGGTCCTGTTCCATGTCCCACCAACAATAATGCCCAGCCTATGGAATTCTGCCACTCAGTATAGGGAATACTGCCTTAGGTGGACCAATACCCCGACTCACTAGAAGGCATATGTTGCCCTTTCAACAGTGACTCATTATACTTGACTGATCCTTGCACTCTGCTAATTTATGTTGCCATCTCTGTTTTTTAAATAAGATGCCGTATTTCTGTTTTATTGTTTCTTTGAACAATCTGTTTTGGTTTGTTTTAATTTCGATCACCCTTCGCTATCTTGGAGGCCCCAGTGGAACTGGGAACTATCTGGAGGCCCCAGTGGAACTATCTTGCAGTGGAACTGAAAAGTGGGATATAATTTAATGTTGTTTTTTAATTAAAATCTGAAACATGGAGTACAGTTCTGGGTCAAGTTCTTGAGTGCCCACTCAGATCCCGTGGGGATCTCACCATCATCCACTGCGAATTGCAACACACGCTTGGGTTTGGTAGCAGTGGCATCTGCCAAATCCTGGATCTGGTCTGCCTGCATGGGTCCACGCAGAATGGTACCAGCTATGGAGCTGGCGCAGGTCCAAGGAGACCCGGTGGGATGCCATGGGCTTAGCCTGGGGCAAGGGACCATGTGTTCTTATCCCAAGGAGGCCTTTGGAGGCTGAAAGTCTCCTGAGGGATACAGCAGGCACCATGTTGGCACTGCTACATTGCCATGTAGGGAGTTAGGATGAGGCTATACATCTACAGAAAGTGCCCTCCACAGTAGTAATGGAACATAAAAGCACCTCAGAATTCCAGTTGCAAACAGCTGGATTACAGCAAGTGGGAAATCTCAATTCCAGTCCGAGCTCTGCTCCAGGGACATGGGATGTCGTAATCTTCAGGCCTATCCTGGATGGGAGGGCTTTCCCCTAGCTTTGTTTTATGTCACAGAGTGATGATGAAACACATGCTTACTATAATTAATTTTTCCCAAGGGATCCATATCATCACATAACTATCTGATTGCATGGGCATTTACGGTCCATTAGGACATTCCTTCTCTTTCACCCACTGCTTTCTTTTCAAATGGCCCACAAAGAAGCTCCCATTAGAGTTGTCCTCAAGGCCAACCAGGCATGTGAAGCTGTGTGTTTAATAAACAGAACCCTACACCACCAAACCAAGGACTGGGTTGAGTGTCAGCAAAAGGAGCCCGTGAGTGAGGAATACAGAACCCTACCTCTAGTGGTCAGAGGCGGATCTACAGGGAGGGCAAAGCTCTAAGTGTTGCAAGGAGCCTTACCCTGTCATGTAAATCCCTCCTCTCCCTTGCTGCTGTAGCCAGTAAGCAACACCAAGATGTTGCTTTTCCCTGTGAGGATTGGCTACAACGGTGCAGGAGAGGAGTGATTTCCACTGCAAGGTCAGGCTTCTTGCAAAACGTAGAGCTTTGCCCTCCCTTAGATCTGCCTCTGCTAGTGGTCACTTCCTACAGCCCTTCTCTCAAAGTGTTTTTTCTCTATTTGAGACCAAAACGTGTCAGACTGAGGAGAGATAAGGGGGAAGTAGCCTGCTTACGCATGTGTAAGTGTTGTAATGGAGATGGACCCAGACTCCATCTTCGGTTGCAACTGGGACAGGTCCAGTTTAAATACGTAGCTCTGCTATCATTGTGCAGGTTGAGTATCCAGTATCCGAAACACTTGGTACTGGAAGCATTCTGGATTTTGGATTCTTTGGATTTCAGAATTCTGCACTGAAAGCAAAAAATGGAAATTTACTGTTGATATGGCCTGTGCTGCCTGGTGTGGGTGAGACCCCCGGCTTGCCCCTTCATGTCACCCCCTGCAAGGCTCCCACCAAGCTGCCCGCCTGGCTCAGGAGCACCATCTATGCAGCCTGAAGAGGCCACTCCATGCACTTCATGCTCGGCAATCATCATGGAAAACACCTCCCCCCACAATCCAAATACAAGCTCGCCAATTGTCAATCACAGTCATCACTGTGCCCTGGCGACCTGTATAGCGCAGCGCCACAGGGACTGCCAGTGCAGGTGCTGGCTGTATGAAGAGAGGCGCACAGCCCACATGGCACAGGGCTGTATTTTTAGGTTGGCTGCACATGCAGTGGAGAGGGACGAGGCACATATAATTTAAGCAGCATTAGAAATATAAAAAAATAGCTGAAAATTGGCACCATGCACAAGAAGAAAGTCTATTAATATTATCCATCTAGCTTTTAGCTCTGTACCGTCGCCTATTTTGCCTGTAAGTTGGGTTTTCAAGCATCAGGAATGCAGGAAATTTCAGACCCCTGCCTTAAGTATGGAGCAGCTGCAATACTGCAAAGATGGCTACAAAGGCAAAATTAGCTTTCAGACTGCTCACATGTTAAACTGTATCTGGGTACAGTGATTCACATGTTCCGGTCAATACAGATACAATTTGTGCGCGCAGATCCATAAAAATGGGCCCAAGAACAGTCCTTCACATGGAAATATGTATACAGGCATAGACATTCTGTTTGGGGGTACAAGATAACATATGCAGGCAGAAAGTGTGGTCTGGAGGTTGAGCAGTTGCCCTGCCTGAAGATGCTAAGCAGGATCAGCCTTGGATCAGCCTTGGATAGGAGACTGGAAGTCACTGACAGAGCTCGTGGAGGCGTGGATTGTGGAGGAGTCAGCTGACTAGAAACAAATGAAATCTTGAGAACTGGCCAAGGTGTGATCTTGGTGGACTGTGAAAGCTCAGAAGGTAGAAGAGTGCAGCCAGGATCATGACCACACATTGAAAGGGAAACATCTGGAGAAATTGTACGTACATAGAACAATAGTTGTAAAAACCCCATCTGAGGAAAAAAAGAGGGTTTTATGAACAGCCTGCCAATGAGAAATCTTGAGAAAGGTGATATAAAAATACCTTAAATAAATAATAACATGTGAATAGCTGGCTATGCTCATATCCTTCAATGGACAATGAAACACAGACCAATACACTGATACATATAGCATACGATTGTCATCGGTGCTACATGTTCGTTCACATACCAAAGATGCACAGAAGTCTGGGCAGCTGTTGTTCCACATTTCTTGACCCTCAGCAGACTCCTAGCTTGAACATATGCAAGACATTTCTAGTAGGGAACATCTGAAATTGCTGAAGTTAAGAGAATGCATGGGGTTGAGAATTAAACACGCAGGGAAGTCGCTATCACTGCTATCCGAACAAGGTGGCAATGTCCCTGGGATGCAGCAACAGAAGTCAAAACAAAAAATGTAACACAAGCAACTACTGATGGGCAGAAGGAACCCTGCAAGAATGCATTCCTTGCTCATCTTCCAGGACAGCAGAATAAGCCACCCACCTTCCCACCCCATCATCCACCAAGTGCCAATGGACTGCAGCCAGCTGGGTCAGCACTCTTGCTGCCAACAGTGGTCTGCCAGCTGTCCTGGAAGCATTCACATTTCTCCCACAGTTCCTTGCAAATGGACAGTGTTGCCCCCTGCTGGGCAAGTGGAATCAGAGCCAATACACTGCCAGGGCACCTGCTGTTTTCCTCCCTACAGCCAAACGTTGCCACAACTAAGATGTGTGGCCTGATTCCGTGCACGTTTACTTAGTTGAGAGACCTGCTCAGGGCTGGGATCAGATCCACTTGCCAACCTCTGGAGGACCACTTGCCGATCCCTGGAGCCTCCTAGCCCTGCTACTGTTGCTGCCTGTTGACATAACCCTCCTCTCTGAATGGGCAAACAAAGACAGGAGCAAAGAGGAGGAGGTTCAGTTTACATTCAACTTTCCCTCTGGGTGGTTGGCCTGGCCTTTGCTCTGGGTGCAGACTGGGCCCACAGGAAGAGGGCAAGTGGTTGGGCAGAAGTGAGGAGTGGAGTCCATGCAGGGAAGGGAGGGCCCACTGAAGGTTTCTTGCCCAAGGTTCTCCCAAACCTGAAGCACCCACTGTTCCCAATAAGATTTCTTATCTCAAGACTCCGAACAGCCAAATCCAGAGATTGTGGGTCAAGTCAAGAACCTTTATTGGCATACAAGAAATATTAACATAAACAGCCGCATCTATTAAGTTAAAGGGTTAGAGTTAGGTTCATTATCTCACTAAGAAAATTGGCTACAGCATTGGTAATCGGGGGGTAATAATCGCTGAGGAAAATAGGTAGAAGATTGGGAAAAAGAAAAGATAGAGACGATATCCACGATTCCAAGTATAGTTGGCGTCGGAGGGTGTGAACTGGACAACTAAACAAAATGTGGTCTAGAGAGTCAACAGAAGTATGACAGAAAAGACATAATCTATCAGCAGATGGAATGTTGGCAAAACGACCATAGTGGAGGGCAGAAGGAAATATGTTTAATCGGGTCACAATCCACTTGATGGGCCATGGGTTGGGGTGGTCGTGAGTTGGGCCCACCTGCCTGTACTTGCCTCCATCTGACTCCAAACAGGTGCAAGTGGAGGCCACTTCTGGGTTGTGACTCACCTCAGGAAGCCACTCCCACATCGCACCAGGCCCGGGGTGGCCTCCGTGGGCCTTGGAACTCCTCTGGAAGTTACTTCTGGGTCACTTTTGGTTTCATGAACGCAACTTCCGGCTCCTTTCTGAGGCCCGTTTCAGGTCACAACGGCAGCACCAGAGGCCAAGGTTGTGGCTCTAGTAAGTTGGAGAACTGCTGGCCTAATCCCACCCCCTGCCACGTTACAGCCTGCACCATGCCAGTTGGGGCTGTGCTGCATGCTATAAGTGGGGGGGCACATGTACTTACCCCGATGGGCTGCCTGATCGCATATAGGAGAGAAAACGGGTGGGAAGGTTCAAAAAGAGGGGATAGGACTGGCACAGGCCTCTGGTGCAAGCTACTGATGCCAAGGTCCACACCCTCCCTCCCCTTCCTGGCCCCCAAACTGCCCTTTCCGAACCTTGACACGGATCCGCCACCAACTTAACAGCGCCAACAGAGACCTGTTTCCAGCAGCGCCCCAATAGCATGCAATAACAGCCTGGCTTTCATGCGATCAGAAAGCACCCTGCGTGGCTGAAACATGAGTTCTGGCAGCACTGAGCAGCCACAGGATTGGGCCCAAAGCCATTCAATTCCAGGATGCTTCAACTACATTCTCTTGCAGACTTCTACATTGCCTCTTTCTAGAATCATCACCGCCGGCTAGAAATAAGAGCTCATCCAGAGTATCAGTGAATCACTGTATTCCACTTACACTTTAGCCAGTGCAAGACACTCCTGCAAATCCCTACCCAAAGGCAACAGCGGAATAATTTCCTGTATCCACGTAACACATAGGGGGGCTAGAAAATAGCAGAAGGGAAAGGAAGAGGAATGCACAGTGAAATAGATTACTACCTCATAGTCCAGAGGTTCTCAGAGGTTTGACGCCCCATCCTCAGAAGCAGAGGCAGATCTAAGGGAGGGCAAAGCTCTACGTTTTGCAAGAAGCCTTACCTTGCAGTGGAAATCACTCCTCTCCTGCACTGTTGTAGCCAATCCTCACAGGGAAAAGCAACATCTTGGCGTTGCTTACTGGCTACAGCAGCAAGGGAGAGGAGGGATTTACATGACAGGGTAAGGCTTCTTGCAACACTTAGAGCTCTGCCCTCCCTGCAGATCCGCCTCTGCTCAGAAGCCCTGTCTCTGCCCCTTTAGGGGTTCTGGCCTTTAAGAGGCAGAGAGGGGGGAATGCAATGGTGCAATGCAATCCCCAGGATCAGGGTGCTGCCAGTTTCAGCTTCCAGTCTCTGCAGGGCTCCCCAAGCCTCAGAATATCTAAAAAATAACGATCGCAAAATGGGTCCACCAGAAGTGGATCCCCCCGCAAAGACTACTTCAGTTCCCAAACTCCCCTAGAGTTTGGAAACTGCTGCCATAGATCTTCTGATAGACAGAATAGCTAGCCAGGTCTTTTTATAGATCTTTCAACAATAGGTCTTTTTATGTGTAAGAACAGATCAGGGTGACAATAGTCCTCACCTGCAGTTGCCTCCCCCCCTCCCACCAGTAGAATTCAGAACACGGCTGCCAAAAATTGATCTAAGGCTACAATCCTATATGCACTTGCCTGAGAGTAAGCCTCACTGAACACAGTGGGACTTACTTCTGCGTAAACATGTACAGCAGTTGTTCCCAAGCATTTTCGACTGGCAGCTCCCTTGACTGACCGGGCCATTGGCTCCCCATTAGGACTACAATCCTATATACTAGTGGTTTTCAAATGTTTTAGCACCGGGACCCACTTTTTAGGAAGACAATCTGTCTGGGACCCACCAGAAGTGATGTCATGGCCAGAAGTGCTGTCGTTCTGATGCAAAACCTGCTGCTTTCCTGAGAATGCAGCAATAAATTGGGTTATTTCTTAGGGCGCAATCCTAAACTGAGTTAAGCCGGCATAAGCTAAGCCAGCAAAGTGTGGCCAGCACAAGGGACACCGTAAAGTATGTTTGCACCACTGTCGGAGTCAGAGAGGCCAGCACACACACCCATGCACCATCCTCCCTGACTCTGAGAGTAGTCCAAACATGCTTTACGCTAGCCAAAAAGCTAGCTACCCTTTATGCTAGCTACCCTTATGCTAGCCAAACTTTGCTGGCTTATTTATGCCAGCCTAACTTCAGTTTAGGATTGCAAGTCATTTTCCAAAATAGTCATTTTCCGAAGTAAATCAGAAAGAAAAAGCCTATTTACTAACTTAACACAAGCAAAACAACAACACAGCCCTCCTTCTTTCCAACATCCCATCTTCCCATATTTTCAATATGGCTGCTCTAGGTACTTCGTGACCCACCTGATATTGGCTTACGACCCACTGGTGGGTCCTGGCCCACTGTTTGGGAACCACTTCTATATACTGTATAGGGCAGGGGGGTATATGCAACGATTCTGCTGTGTGCTCCTCAGGGAGCCACAGCTCACAGTTTGGGAACCACTGATGTATAGGATTGCACTGCAAACCATCTAAGCTATGAGATCATTTTTGATATGTAGATATTCTTTCCTGTTTGCTTATTGATTAATAGTAACAATAAAAAATAAAGATGTGTGAATAACTTTAGTTTTATCTCTGCTTTGAACAGGATTACACACACACACACACACACACACACACACACACACACACACATTCAGGTGGAAAGTCTTTATGGCAGATCCAGTGCAAGATGGCTGAGGAGGGACTTTTCAATAAGTTCTACCACGTTGGAAACAGATCTCATAGTTCCAGATTGGGATGTCATTCTGTTGTTGCCCATAATCATGTGCGTACTGGAATGCAGTCAGCACTTGTTTTTGTCGCTCGGGCGCACCACTGTTGCACATGTACCGCAATCTGGCTTCGTGACTGAAGAGGCATGCCAAAAAAATGGGGGAGAGGCTGGCACCCCATCGGGGCCCAGCTCGTAAATGACAGCACGATCCAGTGTGACTCATTAACCATCGCCCTGACACAATGGGGGGGGGGGCTGAGCCTGTCAATAACAGGCACGATATGAGTTTGGGGCATCATGTTCCATAACTGCAGCTCAGTATAATGAGGGAGCCCCGTTCATCTAGGACAACTCGGGAGGGGAGAGGGGAGATAGTGCAGCTGCAGAGACAACAGACTTCACAGGGTGAAAAGAATGAGGAAGAAGCTTCATGAAGTGGGAACCAGAGCACAGGAAGCACCCTAGCTGGATCAGGCCAAAGGTCCATCGAACCCAGCACCCTGTTTCTCACAGAGGCCAATCAGGTGCCTTTGGAAAGCCCATGAAGCAGGAGACCTTCCCCCACTGATGCGTCCTGCTTCTGTTGTACAGATATTGGGAAATGCATCCTTGCAGGAAGTGAAGACACCCTTGCTGTGATGCTAACCTTGCTCCACTAAATGCTGCCACTGTCCAGCTAATACCTCTGCCCACTTCCTCCCAGCCCCTGGATTTGAAAAGGAAGAGGGGAATGAAGGGAAAGAGGAAATGTGGAGGAGAGAGGTAGTGCACGACACCTCTCCTCCACGCTCCACATTTTCAAATGCAGGGACTGGGAGAAGGAGGAGTGGGGGACGGTGGTGGGTGTCCCCTGCCAACTTAAGGCAACCACTTTAGCCAGCTTCATGGACAAATCCAGCCTTGCTAGCAATGATCAGGCTGCCAGCTGCTTAGCTTCAGTAATATGCTGGTAGCAAGAGCCCTCAGCAGTAGTGTAGCTGGGGGGTGGGAAACGGTAAGTGCTGCGGGTGCCTCAACGTGCCATGTAAGCAGCCCCTCCCACTTGCCACTGGAGCCACTCCAGGCAGCAACAGCAACGCGAAGGCACTCATCAATCCAAACAGCATCTCGTGTGCATTGCTGTTGCTGCCTGGAAGGGCTCTGACGGCAAGTGGAAGGGGCTGCTTACATGACATGCTGCGGTGTCTGTCGTACCAAATACACAGCATTTTGCCCACTTTAGCTACACTACTGGCCCCCAGTCTGGGGATGCGTGTTTCTCGAACAGCAGCCCCCCCCCCCATTCCATGGGCAACCCCTCTGGTCTGATTTGCTTGCAGTATGGAATGGCAAAGGGGTAGCGGGGGGCACACTGCCCTTTAATCGAAAAAAGGTCCAACGTTCCACTGGCCATGCCAAAGGCACTCCTAGAGTGCCTCTTTGAATTCTGGCCAGTGTTCATGCTTTCAGGATAAAAACAAACCTGAGGCTGAAACAAGGATCCTGGGGGTGGGTGCTTGTTCTCCAAAGACAAAGGTCTGCGTACATAAGGTCCTCTCTTTGAATTCAGCATTCTGTGCAGCATTTCGTTCTCTCCATGAAATTGCCCAGATCTTGCTACATTCACATCTGTCCTCCTTTCCCTTCCTCTTTTTGTGTAGATAAAAACAGTCATTTCAGGTCAGCAGAGGAACCTCTCTCTCTCTCTCTCAAATATTTTAGCACCGGGGCCCACCTTTTAGAATGACAATCTGTCCAGGACCCACAGGAAGTGCTGTTATTAACCTGGAAGTAATGACATGGCCGAAGGTGACAGGGCATGCTGTCCTTATGACACCCAAGCCTGCTGCTTTCCTGAGAATGCAGCAATACGTTAGGTGATTTCTCAGCCATTTTCCAATAGCAAAGTGACTCAGACAGAAAAAAGACTATTTACAACCTTGACACAAGCAAAACAACCACACAGCTCTCCCTCTTTCCGGCATCCCATCTTCCCATCTTTTCAATATGGCTGCTCTAGGTGCTTCGTGACCCACCTGAATGAAATTACCTTGCGACCCACTGGTGGGTCCCAACCCACAGTGTGGAACCACTGATTTAGATTATTAGAACTCTGTAGACCAGTCCCTCCCAAACTGTATGCTGTAAGAAAGACATAGATTAAACAAGGAGATGCTCATGTGAGCCCAAAGACCCATCCACAAAGGAGGTCTCCTGATATCTCTCTCTGTGAATCACTGATCTGGCCTTATCATCTTCCAATCAAATTCTGCTGGAGGGAGAGGACAAGTTGTTCTGCTATGAACAGAAGAACATAATAAGAGCCCCACTGGATCAGGCCAAAGGCCCATCTAGTCCAGCTTCCTGCATCTCGCAGCAGCCCACCAAATGCCTCAGGGAACACACAAGACAACTAGATATGTGCATCTCATTGCCGCTCCCCTGCATCTGGCACTCCGAGGTAGCCTAACTCTAAAGTAAGGAGGTTGCACTAACAATCATGGCCTGTAGCCTGCGCTGGACTGTTCCTCCAGAAATCTGTCCAGTCCCCTTTTAAAAGCATCTAGGCCAGATGCCATCACCGCCTCCTGTGGCAAGGAGTTCCACAGATTAATTACCCGCTGGGTAAAAAAGTATTTCCTTTTATCTGTTCTCACTCTCCCAACACTCAATTTTAGTGGATATCCCCTGGTTCTGGTATTGTGAGAGAGGAAAAAGAACCTCCCTCTAGCCACTTTATCCATCCCGTGCATAATTTTGTATGTCTCAATCAAGTACCCCCTCAGGCATCATTTTCTAGGCTGAAGAGCCCCAAACGCTGTAACCTTTCCTCTTATGGGAGGTGCCCCAGCCCCGTAATCATTTTGGTTGCTCTCTTCTGCACCTTCTCTAGTTCCCCTATATCTTTTTTAAGGTGTGGCGACCAGAACTGTACACAGTACTCCAGATGTGGCCTTACCATCGATTTGTACAGTGGCATAATAATATTGGCCGTTTTATTCTCAACCCCTTTTTTAATTATCCCAAGCATGGAATTGGCCTTCTTTACCGCTGCCACACATTGGGTCGACACTTTCATTGAGTTGTCTACTAGCACTCCCAAGATCTCGCTCCTGTTTTGCCACTGAAAGCTCAGAACCCATTAGCTTACAGTTGAAGTTTTGATCTTTTGCCCCAATGTGCATCACTTTACACTTGTCTACATTGAAACGCATCTGCCATTTGGCTGCCCATTCCCCCAGTTTGGAGAGATCCCTCTGGAGCGCTTCACAATCCCTTCTGGTTTTCACTGCCTGGATCTGCAATCCTGTCCATGGTTTCCTTGGAGTAAGCGCCACTGAACACAATGGAACTTAATACCGAGCAGACACAGATAGGCTTGTGCTGTGAAAAAAGCATGGAGAAATGGAATCTTCCATTGTGTTGCCATTCATCCTGGATGTGCCACCATCACCTTCAGCTCTGCTGAAAATGAGCACGGTTGCTGCAGTAGTCTATATGGGCAGAGGAGTTAACTTTCCTTTCACAAGCAGAATGATCCACCCAGATTTGGCTCAAGACATCCTGACTAGTTCTTAATTTGAGCCCTGACTCTGTCCTAAAATGTGTTTTCAATGACAAAGCAAAGCTGGTTGTAATGGGGAAAAAAATTAAAAACAAAATCTGAAGTACTCCAGCAAGTCAGAGAGCCAACCATGGCCTTCATATTAAACTTTGATTATATGCTGTCATGCTGTCACTTTAATTGATTTAGAGCACAATCCTACCTAACACACGCAAGGTGGCACCAAATGGCTCCGGCTGGATCTTGTGCTGGATCCAAGCAGGTTGGAGATCTTTTGGGGGAAAGGGGACATTCCTCACCTTACTCCGAGCAAAGCCCCATCCTAATCAATGGGGATTATCAAGTCTGCGCCTGCTAAATTGCAGGGGAAAATAGAGAAGCCCCATGTCAGATTTTTGAGCCCAACATGAGGGATAGGATTTGGTGGAGGACGTCTCCACTGGTTCCACCCCATCCAGGGCCAATCTCTCCCCTGTTCTGACCCACACCCACACCCAGAAATGCTTGTGGTTGCAGCACCAGCAGTAGGGCAGAGCTCAGGATCTGGCTGCCCATCAACATATTTTAAAACCAAAGCTTCAATCACAGATTAAAATCCCACCTTGCAAAACTGATCAGTGGGGTTGACTGGAGGACAAATCACCAAGCAGACCTCAGCCCAAGGCATGCTGGCTTCCTCTTCCTTCAGCCAAAGGTGTTGTGAAAGAACTCTTCCTTTCAGTTAGTAGCTAAAGCTCTCAAGCAGTTTCCGGTGCAAAATGAAACCAAAATAACTTCCCTGCTACAAAGAACGATCACCCCAAGCCATGGAAGTTGGGAGTTCACCACTGCAAGCAATGCTCACACAGCTTCTATGCTACGTTTGTCCGTAACACCGATGGGTCTTGAAATAGTTTTAACTTCCGATTTTCAGTGTTTAACTGGTGAGCACCCGTGTTGGGAATATGCCATCAACCCACACTGGATGCAAAAGAAAATATGAAAAATGGCTCAGGCAGGGGCGTAGCTAAAGACGTGCAGGGGGAATGCAACAGCACCGGGCAACAAACGTTGGGGGGCTAACAAGTTGAGCTTGACACTAGCTGCCAAAATCGTGAAAACCTTTGTATGTATGAGTAATACCATCATGTTATACATCACTGAGAAGGTAATTTAATGCAGAATGCAATGAATCAAACCAATTTGTAATATCTTTATCAAAAATTATAGCCAAAAAACCTGAGAAAACAAAAATACAACTGTGGCAACACTTCCTGTTGGGATGTCACTTCCAGGGCAACATTTTGCCTTCTGCACTAGCCTATACTTTCATTAGCTATGCCCCTGGACTCAGGCCTGTTGTATACCTGTTGGTTTGTGAACTGGCAGATCAAACTGAGAGCTGATGTAACACAGCAGCAAAGAGATTGAACTTCCCCATTTTGGAGCTTACTGCGGCTACAAACTTCACTTAGGCGCCTGAGGCAAGCCACTTCCTCTTGGTCACAGCTGCAACACACAAATAATCATACTTATGGCCCAATCCTATTTTTTTGTTGACTATGGCGGAACTGGGGTGGCCGTAAATGGCATGCCACTGCCAAGCACAAAGGGGCTGCCAGCAAAAACAGCCAGTGGCTTCCTACATGTGCCTACCCAGGCCGCACAGGAGAAGGTAAGGTGGCAGCAAAAGTGGGATATGGCCAGCTCAGGGAAGGATAAGGGTGGTTTGGGGCAAGATCGAGGTGGAATTTGGGAGTGGGAGTGGGTGAATCTCAGCAGCAGTCACGCACCCTGGATCCTATCTCCCCTTCCTAGCCTAGGCCCTTCCCCAGAAGCCAGTTACATAAGAACATAAGAAGAGCTCTGCTGGATCAGGCCAAAGGCCCATCTAGTTAAGCTTCTTGTATCTCAAAGTGGCCAACCAGATGCCTCAGGGAGCACATGAGACAACAAGATGCCTGTATCCTGTTGCAACTCCCTTGCACCTGGCATTCTGAGGTAAATTTCTGAGGTAAAATCTTGAGGGAAATATGAGGTAAATAAAACAGAATCATCTAACATAAGAAGAGCCCTGCTAGATCAGGCCAAAGGCCCATCTAGCTCAGCTTCCAATATCTCACAGTGGCCCACCAGATGCCTCAGGGAGCACACGAGACAACAAGATGCCTGCATTCTATTGCCACTCCCTTGCACCTGGCATTCTGAAGTAAGTGGCTAGTGGGGAGTCTGAGGATAGGCAACCAGAAGGCCTACCAAGTGGTAATTAAAACTTTTTACTTGCCTCTCATTGGGACTTTTGGTTGCTCCCTTCCCCATAGTATGCCACATACACTCAATTGGCATGGTTCCATGTTATAGAATGGCCACGGGATGAGGATTTGCATGCTGGTCTTAAAGGTTTATGGTATGGATGACAAAAAGTCACCTTCAGTGCTCCCTCTAACCCCTGATATCTATCTAATGTCAATGAAAAACCCGCTGGGCAGTGACTCCATCTTTCCCAGGTTCTGCCCTATGCCTTACATAGCCTGGAATTCTTAGCTAGGTGAAGAAGCCAGCCAGGCAACATTCCCTTGGCCATCCTCTGGCTCTGCCTTCTAGGAGTCAGACCAATAACATGCACACTTCAAATGTGATGAAGACACGCAGAAGCTGCTGCCTATCCTTGGAGACAGCCCTGGCCTGGCGTTCCTTGTTACATATTGTGTATGTTTGCTGTATGAAAGGAGAGTGTAGTGCTCAAACGTACCAGAACTCAGCAGCAATTTGACCTCACCTAGGGCCTGGGAGAAGATCAATCAATCCATCAGAAGTATTTATATACCGCTTTTCAACACAAGGTTCACAAAGCGGTTTACAGGCAAATAATACAGTTAAATGGCTCCCTGTCCCAAAAGGGCTCACAATCTAAAAAATGCAGAACACCAGCAGCAGCAGCCACTAGAAAAGACACTGTGCTGGGGTGAATAGGTACAATTACTCTCCCCCTGCTAAATATAATAGGAACACACTTGAAAAAGTGCCTCTTGCCCAGTTAGCAGGGGTTAAGATGGAAGGTTGCATGGGTGGGCCTTGGAAGCTAGAAGCCAGTTAGTTTTGCTTCTAAGAATTGCCACCCTGTGCGGATTCACCTACTAGCAGACAAGGTCCAGCAGATCAGATAATTCTAGACTCTTTCAGCACCAAAGTCAAGTGATGTGGTACAAGACAAGGCAATCCACCTTTCAGGATCACAAGCAAATCTGACCTGCAGCCAAATTCCTTCCCAGCCTCAAATATGACAAATGTGACAAATATCATCACTAATCCTAATTGGGCAAGAGGCACTTTTTCCTCTTATATTTAATTGTCCCTATTCACCCCTGTGCAGTGTCTTTTCTAGTGACTACTGCTGGTGCTCTTCTGCATTTTTTTAGATTGTGAGCCCTTTTGGGACAGGGAGCCATTTAACTATTATTATTATTATTATTATTATTATTATTATTATTATTATTATTATTATTATTATTA
>JAJKFI010000075.1:170253-188678 GCA_029204185.1 Lerista edwardsae | reverse complement strand
TATTATTATTATTATTATTATTATTATTATTATTATTATTATTATTAGCCTGTAAACCGCTTTGTGAACTTTGTATTGAAAAGCGGCACATAAATACTATTGATTGATTGATTGATTGATTGATTGATTGATTGATTGATTGATTGATTATGCTTGACGCAATGCCCACCCACTGGGTCTCCCTAATGGAGGTTAGGGAGACCCACCACACAAACATCCAATTGCTGACAGTAGCTATTTCATTCCTATTTCTTGCATTTTACTGTTTTTCCTCTGTTTTGTATGCCACCTTGCAAGCTTCATTTATTTGGTTGGAAAGACAGGATACAAATCATTTAGAAACAGATACATCATTAACAGCCCAATTTGAAGCTGCCCGGACCAAAATGGCTACAGCTGCATCCTATGGGCGCCACGGCAACTGCCGGGGTCTCCTCACAGGAAAGGGATACTCGTCCCCTTTCCCTGAGTGAAGCCCCAGGTCCCACAATGGGGCTACTCAAGTCTCTGGCAGCTATTTGGCCAGCACTGACTGGAGCAGCCCCAAGGCTGGCTGCCTGGGGCAGAGGATCCGGCGTTGGAGGCCACCACTGATCTCACACACACCCCACACACACACATTGGAACCTCCCTTCCCGTGCCCAATTTCATCCTGCCTCCAGACCTCACCCAAAATCACCTTACCATTGGTCAGCGCTTCTGGAGTGCTGGACAGCCTCCCATTCGGCACTAAGGCCCAGCACTGACGCTGCCAACTCACAAGATGCTGTGAATGTACTTTATGGCACCTTCACGACACTTTTAGCTGGTGGTACACACGTACCACCAGTGTTCAGGCCTTCAGATTGAGCCCTAAATAATGAAATGGCGATATCAACAGTTGGCTCCATATACATTACGTGCAAAAGTGTGCACAGCAACACATATGATCCGTTCTCTAAATTTCCAAGTGGTCCAGTCCCCAAGTTGACTTTTAAATGAACACACGCACAGTCATTCACACTCAAAATGTGTATTACAGGGATCTATACAGACAGACAACATCATGCATGGATAGCTCTAGAAGAGTATAGTTTTCTTGGAATTTGGATAGGAATACTGCATGTGTCCCTATCTATAAGAGCTGGCCATAAATATTTTAGCTGAGCACAGTGATGGTACCTAGGAATGACCTCTTGGGGAAAGCTGCTTCTTCCTTCTGGGGCATCCACAATTGCCACAAATTCTGAAACCATGATGGATTTGGAATTGTGGAGAAAGCCAAGAAATATTATTAACCTCTGACAAGAGACACCTTTGCTCCTGTCTTCTGCTTGTGGTTCATTAACTCACATTGCCTAGGCCAGCAATTCCCAAACTGTGGGTCACAATCCACCAGTTGGTCATGACCCGATTTTTGGTGGGTCACAGCCAGCGAAGACAGTAGAGCCACAAGGCATTCTGGAAGGGGGACTATCCAGTCCAACATGGCCAACAATGTGGGTTGCAGTGCCAAAAAGATTGGGAAGAACTCTTCTAGGCCTTTTCAGCATGCATTATGTCTGTAGCCTATCCTTCCTCAAAACAGGTGAAGGTGACACACATCTCCTTCTCCCCTTATCCTCTAACAACACTAGGAGAAATACTGGGCTGACCCAAGCTCACCAAGCAAGCTCCGGGGCTAAGAGAAAATTTGAATCTGACATTTCCCAGACTCATTCCAACATTGTCGCCACTGGGCCACACTGGCTAGAAAGAGGTCAATGGACAATGTAGGTTCGCAAGTAGAGTAACTGTACAGTGGACTGATCAATTCTCCACTCCTAGGCAGGTCTTTTCACCTATTAGGTGCCCACCTGGCCAACGAAGATCCCGTTTTCCTCCCTTTTCCTCTTGGTGTTTCATCTAGGAAAGAGAAAGGGAGCCTTCCAACCCCCAGATTTCCCATGGCAACCAATCCTTCCCAAATAATGGGACCCAGGGAACTCTTGGGAATGAAGTCCAGAATCATTGCAAGGGACCATTGCAAGGGACCAGGACAGGGAGGGAGGAGGAGGGGAAAGGTAGCCAGTCCACAGAGACTCCTTATAGGGCAGAAGGTGGGGGGGGGGAGGAGCTGGAGAGGAACAGATGGCAATGGGAGCATCTCCCCTTAATTTGTGTCAGAGACATTAGTGTGTGTTTTTTATCCAGAGACAGGCAGCACTCCCCCCCCCGCCCCAGCCAAGGTGGGATGGAGCAGGAGAAGCAGATATTTCACATCAGATGTGTTATTCCCTTTACTACCAGCAGCCAGACGCAAATGGGTTCATTAATAATCCCTCCCTTGCCCCCAGCGTTTCGTAAAGCAATGCCATGCAAAAAAAAAAAAAAAGCTTTTTCCATTTTTCCCCCCACAAAATCCAGACACTTCAGTATCTCTCTTTCTGCTGAATTGCCAGACAGGAGAATGGTATCGTTCAACCCCACCCTTCCCCACTTTTTTTTTTTTTTTTTAGATTTTGCACTGGGAAGCAAAAAGCAAGAACAGAGCGGGAGCAGAGACCTCAAACACCAATAGGGTCTACTGTGACATCAACTGCCCCAATGCTCTTAAACCTACATTTGTACAGTTCTTTACTCCTTTGATTTACCAGTTTGACTCCCAGCCTCAATGAGAGGCCAATATTCTCAAAGTCTGGCTAGCAGCCTTCCCAGAGATAACAAGATTTTTGCTGTGCTCTCCTTGAGCAAAAACCTCTTCCTCTCAGTGGATAAATTTTCAAACACTCCCCCTCCCATCAAAATACAAACAAAACATAACAAAATCATCCTGTAGGTCTGCCTAAGGCCTTGTGAGTGGAGATCAGAATTTGCCATGGGCCTTGCAAAATCAAGGCCTAGATGGGAAATTATATCAAGCAGGGGGGAAGATTTCCCCCCTCCTTGTCCAGTAGATTAGGTCCAATCCTCAGTTCAAACAGCAGATGAGATGGTAAACCTGTGTCTGGACTATGCCACTTCAGACAGCAAAGGGGAGGCTCACATGATTGGTCTTCCATATAAAATAAATTCCTGCACTGAGAAAGCAAGCATGCCAGGAGGAAGGATAGGCTAGAACTCTCCTTCCTAGCATCTAGGTTTCTCTGTGCAGGATTTCTGAGTTTCTGATATTTTTTTATAGAACCGTTTTATGGGTCCCCACCTGAAGCGGCCCAGGCCAAGCACAGGTTTACCACCTTGTCTGCTGCTGGCATTGAGTACCAGGCCACAGTGGAAGATGTGAGAATAGATTCTGATGTGGTGACAACCCCAAGCAGCCACTGTGTTCCCACCCCAACCACAACAAGCCCTCCTAGGGCCCAGTTGCCCCTGACACTAGTGACACCAGCGTCCCAAGACGTACCTGAATAGGGGCTGTGCTGAAGTGGATCTTGCGGTTGGGGGTAGGCTCCTCCTCCTCCGACAGCCCGGAGATCTCCACACAGCTGGATTCTGGCGCGTACAGTCCATCAGCATCCTCATCTTCATCCAGCCCGCTCCCTCCCGAGTCCTCCCCCAGTCCACTGTAGGCACTAATGTCCACAAGGTCAGCCTCGGAGAAGTCCTCCTTCTTAGACTCATCGCACAGGTCGTTCTCCTCGGGTCCTTCTGCTTTTACTGCCTCCTCGCAGTAAGCATCCGCCAGTGGGTCTGGAGTCTCTAGGTGTCTCTCGCCACCCAGCCCGCCATTTTCCAAGGCCGCATGTACTGTTACCTCAGCCTGGATCACTTCGGCCCTGGCAGTGTCAGACCCTCTGGAGGCCTTGCTGTGCTCCTCCGCGATTGCCGCGGCAACTGCCACCTCTGCGGCCTCAAACTCCTGCTCCGAGTCCCCGCTCTCCTCCACTTCCACAGGCTTGATCTTGTGCACCTCCTGGACCTTCTGGGGACGTGGGCCTGCGCTAGCGTCCCCAGGTTTCAACACTCCTGGCCCGCCAGCGGCAAGTTTACTTTTGTCTGCCTCAGGGAGCCTGCCTCTCACCTGGAGAGCAGGCCCATCGCTATTCCTCGCTTCCACCTTGGCACTGTCTGGGGCCTGGAGGAAAACCCTGGACCGTTTGCTGACTATCTTGGAGTTGAGGGGTCCAACTCTGCCGGGAGCCTTATGCAGGTTGTTCCTCAGGTCGGCCTTCTCGAAGACGGCGCTGAGCTGGCTGACGGTGGGCGACACGGCCTCTGTGTCCAGCTTGTCCAGCGATTCGGTGCTCCCGTTGAACCTCACCACAACGTCCAGCTTCCTGTCCTGGAAGCCGCCCCTCTCCTTCCTCAGGAGGAGCTTGTTGGTGGTCTCCTTCTCCTGGAGGCTCCTCTCAAAGATCTTCCGCGTCTCCTGGAGCTTGGACAGTGGCTTGTCGGGCTTGGAGTCGAAGCGGCTCACCCTCTCGGACACGCTGGTTCCCAGCTTCAGCAATGCACTGTGGTCTACATTCTCGTTCAGGCTGCTGGCCCTGGGCAAGGACAACCGGACGGGCTTCTCCTTCATCTTGGCCAGGTCGACGGCCCCCTCGCCTCCTGGAGGGGCCATGGTGCCCATCTGCAGGAACATGTTCTTGATCCGGTGGACGTTGGAGCCATACTTCTTGTTCCTGGCTTTTTTGGCCTCCTCGCTGTCGGGATTGCCAAGGGCATCCTTTGTGGCTTTCAAGGCTTGGATGCCAGCTTCGTAGGCGTTCCGGTGTGGCGAGGCACTCCTTAAGCTTCCGCCACCGTTGCCGCCGCCACCGCCACCACTGCTGCTGCTGCTGCTGCTGCCGCCAGGACTGGAGTGGGGCTCAGTCTTCATCATGGTTCAGCAAATCTTCTGGTGTCGCTGACACCACATAGCCCCACGCCTCCTCCTGTCTGTCTCCCTCTCTTTCGCTCTCTCGTTCCCCACCACCACCCTCCACCCCTCAGCTGCCTCTTCCGCGAGGAGCTGCAGCGGTCTCACATCGCGAGAAAAAAAAAAATGCACACACACATGCACAGAAACTCCCCTAGTGCGAGAAGGGGCTAGGCGGCACGCTGTGCGTCTACAAGAGGGCTTGCATTGTGTCAGGGAAATGTGGTCCGTGGGGGCGGAGGAGAGCGAGAAGGGGGGGCACCCGGGTCCACGGCTCTTACCCACGGCTCCTCCGAAGGGCTTGGATTAGCTCAGGCCCACTCCTGCCGGCTGGTCGGCTGTGCTACACCTCCCCTTCATCCCCTCCTCCTCCTCTTCCTCCTCTGTTTCTGTGTCTTCCTCCCCTGGTCGCGTTAGCACCGCTCGCTTTTGCAGCCCCGATGATGGAGACCAAACGCTTCTGCAAACGGCACACAGCCTGTAGCTCCTAAAAAAAAAAAAAACCGGGGGGGGGGAGGAAAAATGAGGAAAAATTCCCGCTGGGTCTTAAAGAGATCGTCTCCTTGTCCACCCCCTTTCTCTGCTGTGGCAGGAAAGGAAGCACAAACGGCAGTGACATGTTCTTCCTCCCCCGCTACCCCCTCCCTCCCTCCACACAAGAGAAAAACCCACTGAACTCATCAACCCAATTGCAAGAGAGAGAGGGGGGGAAGGAGGGGGGAGGAAGGGAGGGGAGGAAACCACGGCCATCCTCTTTCTCTCCCTCTCGCCGATGAATTATTAAAAAATAATGACAAACAATGTAATCCAACCCCTTCCTCGTGTCGGCGGCTTTCACGCCTTTTTCTGCGCCTTTGGTAAAACGGCGCCGCCGGCTTCAACGCGGATTAAGCGACGGGGGGGCCGATCTAAGGTGTGTGGCCACCCCGAGACGCGACTCCGGCACAGTCGGGAGCACTGCAACCCCCGGGAGCCGTCGCATTATGCGTTGGGGCCCTCGGGGGGCCCTGGCTCCAGGTCCTTTTTTCGCAGCGTTGCAAGCGATCCTGAAGCGGATTTTGAAAGCTGCTTTCTTGGGTGTGGGTGTGGGATTCTTAAATATGTTTGCAAAACAAAACGGGGGGAGGGTAGACTTAGGAAAAGTCCAACCTTAACAGAGGGCACCCCAAACGTTTGAAGGAGCCCCTGGTTATGAGAAGGATTCGTGGGGCACGAACTTATTATCCATTCATAAAACCGCAGGACAGCATGTTTGTAAGCGGATGGAAATAATCGATTTTTACGACTTTTAATCAACAAAAAGGCGTCGACCAATACACACACACACACACACACACACACACACACACGCTTGCCAATACCATGCGAAGCTTTTTATAAGAATCTGTACTTAACTGTACTGTACTGTACTATAAATTACACACACAGGGCTGGCCCACCTATACGCTAGGGGGCGCCCATCTCGATCCACTTACTTGCCTCCACTGCTTCTCCTGCTTCCGCTCCGTAGCCTGGAAGAGGGGGACAGAGCGGAAGAGGAAATGCGGAGGGGAGGGGAGCGCTGAGCTAAAGCACTGGAGAGTAATAGTTGGCATGCTGCTTCAGGCATCAGGAGGTCTTGCACTGGCCTGTGTGCGAGCGTGTGCATTTGTGCGTGCGTGCGTGCAGTCTTCTAAAAAGCTTCAGGTGGCATCCTGAAAGAGGCATTCCCCCTTTTGTCTCCTATTAGAAGGAATGCCTCTTCCCAGGTCATACCTGCCTACAACAGGTGCACCTATATCACTTATAAAACAATGTATGCATGCTTCTTTCTTCAGGACTACAGGCATGTCCTGGTATCCTCAGGGGATAGGTTCTTGGGCTCCCATGGATACCTGAAACCGCGGATAAGAGGAAACCTATGGTATATTTAGTGTAGGGTTCTCCCACTACACCCCAAGCAAGAAGGTTTTTTAGCAACCCAAGTAAGGATTAAGGAAGGTAAGCCCCCCCCCCCATACAGAATCCATGGATCCGGGGGCCCACCTGTATTGTTTTACCCCTTTGCAAATTATACACTTTTAATTTACCCAGTCATTAAAAGTCATAATTAGGTTTTTTAATTGGTTAAAAGCCCAATGAAACAGTAATAACAATTGCATGAAATTACTGCTGTTAAGTGAGAAGTCAACATCTAGTTTGTACATGTATGGCTCAAAAGGACTTGGAATTAAAAACTCCAGCCCAGTTTGCTGTGTACAGATATCCCGATATCCCATTATGCTCCTGTCTGTAATCTTTGTTCCTCCATCCTATGCTACCTAACGGTCTCCTACTTCCTCAATGGACTCAGTTCATCCTTGTTGTTCCTTTTGCCTGGAACACTTTCCCAGATCACCTGTTTGATGTTTCCTCTCCTATTTCCATTTCTGTAAAGTCTTCGCTACATAAGCCCTATACCCTGCAATGGTCTAAACAGGGGAAGTATATGTGAAAAAAATAAACGGCAACTAAGAGCAGAATTCTAACCTAGAGTTAGGCTGGCACAGTTAGGCCAGCAAAGTGGCCGACACAAGGGCCACTGTAAAGTATTTTGGACCACTCTCGGAGTCAGAGAGGCCAGCACACAGACATGTGCCATCCTCCCTGACTCCAAGAGTGGTTCAAACGCACTTTACGGTGGTCCTTGTGCTGGCCAAACTGTGCTGGCCTAACTGTGCTAGCCTAACTTGTTGTCCCTTGTCCCAGGTTAGGATTGCACTGTCTTAAGTATGTGTTCACAAATATACATATATTTAAGACTTAGTTGCAGTTGATTTTTCCCCACATATGCTTCTCTTGTTTACCCCAGCTCTGTTTCCCTCCCCTTCCTCTGATTTTTCCTTTGTCTCTACTTCTAGATTGAGAGCGCCTTGGGGCAGGGACCTGTCCTTTCATCTGCTGTGAAAAGTTTCATGTATACGATGCTGCTATAGCAGTGGACAGATGAATGAAATATAGTTATGAGTTTGTACAGGACCAAACTGATTTGATAAGATGCCAGTCCAAATCCTTGTTTTCAGTACTTTAGCATGACTGATAGCTTGATATATATAGTATGATTTATAAACTCTTCTAGAGCACTTTAATGGCTTTCCAACCATTATCCAGTCATTCTGTGGTCAAGAGGAAAAAGGAGGCTGAGAATCATTGCAGGAAAAAAACAGGACATAAATACAGGTAGCCTGCCTCACCTGTGTGATGTTACAGTATTTAATTGTATTGAATATGAACAACAAATTAATTTGAATTAGTTATGAATAACATAGTTCAAAAATTATGAGTAACATAACAATTACATTAAAACAACTCAAAAATAAGGCCCCAATGCTTATAAGTTAGCCCAGTGTCTTTGTAGTCATTATCCAGAACAGAGATGTACCTAAAAGGGAATCACAGTACTACATTTTGCAAGCATCGGCTCCCCCTCCTCTTTGGAGCCAACATAACCTCCATTTTGCTCTAGCTGCTGGGAATGGCTTCGAAGAGGAGGGGGAGTGGCTGCTTGCAAAACTTAGTGCTGTGATCCCCCTCTAGGCATGCCTCTGGGCCAGAACACTGGAAGATGATATTAAGGGCGCAATCCAGTGGTGTCATTCAAATGATTTAGGAACAGGAACTCACTTTTGATTGGCACTTGTCGGGAACCCGGAACCAGCCATGGAGCCCGTTAGGATCCGGAACGCCCGTTCTGGTCCGTTCCCCCTGAATGACATCACTGGCGCAATCCTAACCTGGAGTTAAGACGGCACAGTTAGCTAGCAAAAGTTTGGCCAGCACAAGTTCCACTGTAAACGGCGTTTGGACCACTCTCAGAGTCAGAGAGGCCAGAACACAGATGTGCGCCATTCTCCTTGACTCAGAGTGGTCCAAATGTACTTTGTGGTGGTCCTTGTGCCGGCCAAACTTTGCTGGCCTAACTGTGCCAACCTAACTCCAGGTTAGGATTGTGCCCTAAATTTCTTCTGTGAGTAGTTGGGTATAACATTTCTGGCACATGACCTCCACATGACAGTTGTTTTGAGTGAAGCATCCCTCACTCACAAATAGAGGCATGCCCTCGTATCCGGGGTGGGTGGGGGGAAGAGGTTCCTGGGCCTCCCATGGATACCTGAAACCATGGCTAAGAGGGAACCTATGTTAAGTATAGGGTTCTTCTCTGGCCCCACCCCAGAACAAGAAGATTTTTTAGCAACCTAAAGTAACAATAAAGAAAGGTAAGGGGGGGCCCTGATCTGTGGATAAGTGAAAGTGGTGATACGGAATCTGTGCAGACACCTGTATCCTTTTAAACCCACAGTTTTCATAGCAGTTAGAGCACAATCCTACTGTAAGGCAAGTCTGTGGAGACTCAGGAGTTGGCTGGACCGGCGTGAAGACGCGCACAGGCCCGCAGAGCCCCCGTGCCACCCCAGGTAGGTGAGGCAGTGCCAGCTGAGTTTGGCTGCCACAGCGGGTTCAGGAAAGCAGAGGGAGGGGCGGGGGAGGGCAGGCCAGTGTGCAGAGCAAGCCCAGGAGTGAGTGTGGGAGTGACCTTCAGCAGATAGGCCATATCCTAACCCACTCCCGAGCAGGTTGACCTTACACCAGCCTGCTTGAATCTGCGCCAGGGATTTCGTTGATGCAGATCTGAATAGCCCTATTGGGGTGGCTGGGGCATTACTCAGGCTAGATGGAGGACTGTAATTCACAGGCTCATATGCCCTATATCCAGCCCAGGGCCCATATGAGTTGCTAATGTTCAGCAGAGTGTGTCCTTCAGCACTTAACAAGCCAAGGCTGTTGCCTTGCAACACACCCTCTGCCACCAGCCTGGGACCATAGTTAAGAGCAAAAGCCTCTAACAGCAATAAACAGCCTCTTAACTTTTTTAAATCCTCAGGCTAAACTAGCCCCAACTACAGGGACCTATCCCAAAGCTATAAAGCTTAACTTGTAGGGTGCCCAAGCAGCAAAACTGAATTTAGGTTGGTTCCAAATACTCACAAACAAAGTCTATAGCTTAACGATAATTTATTTAAAACAAGCTGTTACAAAATTAGGAAGGCAAAAAAGAACCAACAGAGATGCACTTTAAAATAAAAAAGAAACTAGGCTCCTAACGCTGACTAAGCCATAATACAGTGATGGCGAACCTTTTGCACTTCGCGTGTCAAACTTCTGAAAATGCTTAACCTGACTCTGCTGGTGTGTCAACTCCTCCTCCAAACAAAAGAGAAACAATTCTTTATATTCGTTTATTTAAACAAAAAATACAGTCCTATCATGTGTGGCGCTATGTGTTATATAAATAAACATCAAGTAATTACAAAAATGAAAAATGAGAAACTCAGTTTTTATCAGGAGCCGGTAAACGCTGGTGTGTCACCTCAAACGTTATTGTGTGTCACCTTTGACACGCGTGTCATAGGTTTGCCATTACTGCCCTAATACCTGCAAGGTAGTTAGCCTTGCTGGTTCACCTTGCTCTCAAGTCCAAGCAGGCATCACGTCCAAGCTGGGGCATCTTGGACTGACGTGGAGAAGGTGATCTGAAGGTTTGACGGTCTCTGATAGTCGTGAGGGTCTTGAAGATCTGATGGTGGTGATGTCTGTACCCCCAAAACTGGGTATCTTTATACCCCCCTCTAATATAATTAATCATCCAATCAGGATAAAGGTCAGGATAAAGGTTCCTGACGGGATGTTCGGACGTTACATCCTGTTCAGAAAAGGTTATGTAAACAAAACACTAATTCTAAGTGATGGGACTCAGCTGTGCGGAATCTTCTTAATTAAAGCACTAGCTGGATGGAACCTTCCTGACTAGGTCCTTCCTTCCTAACACTAGTTATGACCTCACACCTTTCTGCAGAAAACAAAGCAAATAGGAAATTATACTTCCTGATGAAATTACCTCAGGAAATGAGCTGATTATCACCAGCTGGTACCTTAACAGCTTTAGTTCTTATTTTTTAACAAAATGGAGGTATTCTGACAAAATGGAGTCAGACCATGGCCTTGCTTTCTCTTGCTCTTTACAAGGACATATGTTCCCTTACTCCAAGTTGTAAGGGAGGCCACAGCCGCCTCCTAACGGGGGGGGGCTGGATATGGGGCAGCCATGATTGGGGTGCCTGTTGCACACTGGTAACTGCATAAAGGGCCTGATCCTATGCAACTTTCCAGCTCTGATGCAGCTGCAATGCAGCCCCAAGGGAACATTTGTTCCCTTACCATGAGGAGGCCTCTGTAATTACCTGCCCCCAGCTGCAGGATGTAGTGCATGCCCCATTTACATGGCTACATCAGTGCTGGAAAGTTGGATAGGATTGGGCCAAAAACCTATTACACTCACACAAGCTGTTCCTGCTATATTAAGCAATATCTGGTTGCCTTGGTGCACACAGTGGAAGTGTCGCAGCCATCCCTTATACTCCCTTGCAAGGACAGAGGCAAGACAAACATTGGCATATTTTCTAATAGCACCTTGATACGTCTGATTGCATCTTCAGGCCTACAAGGCCATTCACCCTAGTGCTGTAATGTTGTTTCCTCTGAGTGGCTTGCTCAGAAGTACAGTTGGCTCCTGCAGCAACTAAATCAGGTTTTACACTCAGCTGTCCTCGGTGAACTATGATTTCTACAGTGGAACAAGAGTACTTTCATCAAACACAGACTAAGTGCGTAGGGCTATGATTATGCTAGTCAGGGCTAGATCTATCAAGGGCCATCACCTGCTCTGAACGTTAATACGGAACAGCAGAATATAAATATTTAAAACTATTGTAAATAAATAAATAGTCATAAAAATGGTGAGACGGAGCCTCCAGTTTCTCAGCAATGGGCCGCTGAATATCAGTGGTTGGGGGAACGACAATGGGAGGGGGCTATTTGCTGGCAAGACCTGCTTGGGGACTTGTCAGATGTGTCTGGTTCGCCATTGTGGGAAGGAAGAGTGTGGAATCTAGCAGGGAGCATGATCCCAAGATCCCTTGTGAGTGCTAGTACAAGTGGAAGAAAACACTTTTCAGTCTTTCCCATGCCAGGGTCTTGATGCAGCAGCTTTATGGCAAGTACAATTCTGTGCTCCACGCTTGTTGCATTCACAATGCACCATTTTTAGGTGTAAGCTTCAGCCCCCTTTTCCTCCAGGGCAAGAGATCCTAGAACCACTCCAGGAAGATTCTCCCATAGCCAGGTTTCTTCCTGTGATGCCTTTCCTTAGTTCTTCCCTTACCAAATGTTTAACCTCAGCCAAGCTTCCTATAGTTTATGCCCATTCATTGTCACCCTGTGAACACAATGAATGGTTACTGTAGTATAGCAGACAGCAATGGCATACCAGGTCATTTGGTACCTGCTGGGGCCCATATATTTTTGGCACCCCCACCCATGACAAAATTATTTTCAGTAAGATACAGGTGTGCCCAGGTATCCACTGGTTCGGTATCCTTGGTTTCAGTTATCCACGCATGGATCCTGGGAAGCCTATTAAAAAGATAAAAAAAGGAAAAGGTTTCCCCATGACTAGGTCTAGTCATGACCGACTTAGGGGGCGGTGCTCATCTCCATTTCTCCATCTCCATCTCCATTTCTAAGCGGAAGAGCTGGCGTTTGTCCGAGGACAAGCTTCCGTGGTCATGTGGCCAGCATGACTATACGCCAAGGCGCACAGGAACACCTTTACCTTTCCACAGAAGTGGTACCTATTTATCTACTTGCATTTTTAGGTGCTTTCAAACTGCTAGGTTGGCAAGAGCTGGGGGCAAGTGATGGTAGCTCACTCCGTTGCGTGGTCTTGAACTCCCAATCTTGCAGTCAGAAAGCTCAGCAACAGCGGTTTAACCCGCAGCGCCACCACATCCCTATTAAAAAGATAGGGAAACATTAAACAAATCTTTTGTTTTTACCTAGTTGCAGCAAACCCACTGATGTTCCCCTATCTTTAAAAAGGCGTCCCCAGTATCCGTGGTTTTAGGTATCCACAGTGGGATCCGGAATTGAACCCCAGTGGATACTGGGACATGCTTGTACTCACTTTGTGAGTTTGTAGATTTATATATAATTTTGTAACTTCATATATATATATATATATATATAATCATACCAATGAACCTGCTTCTCTTGCGTGCGGCGGCAGCCAGTGCTAGCCAAATCATGGCTGCAGCCAGGGTCACACACCATCACCCCTCCGCCATATTGGGGAAGCCTCATGGACAACCCCCTGAAGACTGGCATCAGGAGCAGGGGCCTCCCCCCTGCCCACTCGCTGGCAGGCAGACCTGCTGAACCAAGACAGGAGATGCGCCACAGTGTGTCTGGGGGTGTTGCTGCATGTATTAAAACCCACAGGAGTCATGCTGCACAGACCCAGCTTGTGCACTAGTCAATGCTTCTCTGCAGGTTCAACACAGCGCACATGCTGTAGACAGTGATGTCATTCAGGGGGAACGGACCAGAACGGGAGTTCCGGATCCTAATGGGCAGAGGCGTTTCTACAGGGATGGCAAAGCTCTATGTTTTGCAAGAAGCCTTACCCTGTTGTGTAAATCCCTCCTCTCCCTTGCTGCTGTAGCCAGTAAGCAACGCCAAGATTGGCTAAAACGGTGCAGGAGAGGCGTGATTTCCACTGCAAGGTAAGCCTTCTTGCAAAACTTAGAGCTTTGCCATCCCTGTAGAAACGCCACTGCTAACGGGCTCCGTGGCTGGTTCCAGGTTCCTGACAAGTGCCAATCAAAAGTGAGTTCCTGCCCCTAAATCATTTGAATGACACCACTGGCTGCAGATTTCCTTCTGTTGACAGTGATTTCCTGGATCAGGGCCATTGCTTCATGCTGGGACAGAAATTCTTTATCCATTTATTAAATGGATTTCTATCCTCCTTTCTCTCTGCAAAGGCCCCGGAGGCGGCTTACCAACAGTGAAGAGACGGAATTGTAAGACACGTTGCTTATTTTTTTAAAAAAAGATAAATGATCCTACATCGATACGACGACGCACTGGTAATTACGGTAAGCATATAATCAAGCCCCATTTTATTTCACCACACAAGAGTCTCATCCCTACGGGTAGGGGAAAGGAAGGCACGAGGACCCTGCGGAACACGCCTAATCAAAGCTTCCCTTCTACGTTACGCGGTTTCCTGCATCTTTTTGGTATGTGCGCAGAGCAGCCTTATCTCATTGTCCTCATTTCCTCCTCTGTCTCTTGAGTTTAGCAGCTGCTGCAGTAGCGTCTCCTGCAGAAGGGACGACAGGAACGGCTGTGGACAGAAATGGTGGTTGTTTAACTAAAAAAATGCAAGTGGGGGCTTCGTTATCCCGACGGATTTCGGGAATGGGTGTTATGGATCCCTCTTCCAGCTGTCCTGTGTGTCGTCCTTTCTTCGAATCCCAGACGCTTTGACAGCAGCTGTGGATAGCCTGTGACAAAGGGAAGCTCTCTGAATATGCTCAGAGGCTCTCGCGTCTCTTTTATAACTTTCAGTGCTGAGATTCAGGTCTAGTGTGCAGGGCAGGCTCCTAGTCCTCATTGATGCAGAACCTGGGGAAACAGCGCTTGCGGCTTCCGTAACTTCTCTGTCACATGGCCTCAGATTTCGTACCCCTAATAGGCACCTCATCCCCGCCCTCCTTCCGTCAGGTCCTCGCTTCCCTTGCCGCCACGCTTCTCACGCAAAAATCCAGTCCCAGTTCTGCAAACAATGGAATCAAGCTGATGATGGCCATTAGGAAGAGGCACGCAAAATCCCGATGGTGGTCGAGTGAAGCTCATGCATGCTTTGTACCTTACGCAGGAAGCGTGCAAAAGGAAATGTGGATCACGGATGCTTCCTTCCTCTGGTTGATACGTCCGAAGCTGCAGGAGCAGAGACGCATACATAAAGCTTGCTGTGCGATGCGCTCAGAAATGCACTGGAATACAGAACTTGAGTTTTCTTGGTGTGGAGTTGGAGACATTAATGTGTTGAGCAAAGGGGCACATTTCAGTGGAGGTTCTCTTAGCAGGGAGAGAGCTGTCCATCCTAGCTTTGCACCTTTTCCAGTTTATTGGGTTTCCCTCGCGCGCGCATGTTTTGTTTTTTTAAGATTGTGTGAGGCCCTTTCCTGCAGGAAACTACTGTATTTTTGTCCTTTGGACTGTTGTGTTGAGAAGCAATGCCAAAATGTTCTTGATAGTAATTCATTGCTGTTATTGTAATTCATTGTTGATATTCATAATAACAATCATGAAAATGAAAGTGTGTGCATGAAAGCTTGCACAGGTGTACCACTGCTGGTACGTACTCCCTCGCAGGGTTGCCAAACCTTGCTTGGGGGTTGGGGAAGAATGAGAAAAACACATGTGTGACTGCATGCCTCTCCCCCATAGGTAGGAGGTGTATGGGTTTTGGGGGTTAAAAACCACAAAACGCCACCTTTTTGGTATTAAAATATCCAAATAAAAACACAAAACACAGCATTTTGGTCTTTAAGATATTTTCCAGAAATTAAAATAAATTACTTTTCCAATTAGAGACAATACTTAGCTGGTGCTATATCTGTGCTATATATACTGTACTAGCTGGTGCTATATCACCTACCTTGTACACTTTGAAAGCATTTAAAATGAACCAAAATGAGAACTTAGAATAAAAACACATAACACCTGTTTCTGCCTTTCAAATAATGAAATCTGCAGCAAAACAAAACGGTATTTCAACATCCCTCCACGTAGGAATTCCCAGGTGCAGCCTGTGCATTAGCACCCCCCCTCCTGTAGTCTTTGCCGGCTTCCACATAAAGCATTCTGCTCCTTCCATCCAAGTGTCCCTGGATTTGGGCAACAGTGTGCTGATTGTCTCTGTCATTAGTTCAGGGTCGACTTGTAGGTCAGGAGTGAAATGCCTGGGCGGGAGCTTCCTAGAATAGCAGGTGTTTGTGTGTTGGGATTTAGGTGTTTTAATCTGGATAGAATGATGCCTGGAATAGAATGGATGCTGTATGGAGGCACAGGAAGGAGACCCGCCTACCTAGTGCTACCTACAGTACACCTGTCCTGCAGCCAGGCCGGCTTTTGCAGTATGAGCTTCCAGAGCTTTTTGCAGTATGAGCTTCTAATCCGGGTCAGTGTTAGGAGGACAGTCTCTTAAGCATGGGGCAGAGAAGGCTGAAGTTGAAGCCAAGTCTTGTTGAGTCAGCTCTGATTCAGCCCCCTATTGTTCCCCCCCCCCATCCACCCACTATGATATTTTTCTGTGAAAAAGGGGGACGAGGTTTAATGCCAAGTTCCTGGCTATTACAGTTTCATAATCACCGGTTTCCACTGCAGTTTGATAACAGCAGGGGTGTTCATCCCAGTTTGTCATAGGCAGTTTCCTTTTTGAAGTTCCTCTTTGGGTGTTTTTTTTTTTTTTTACTGCTTCTATTTACAGTACAGTATGTGTTTTTAACTGGAGCTGAAATGAACTATGGGAGGATGAAAATGTGGATAATAATAAAATGAACTTTGACAATGACACATGGACATTAGGCTGTCCAAATCTAGCATTCGAACGAAACAAAGAGCTGCAGTGCTTCTGTGTTAGGAAGGTTAGGAAGGCCATTTTTTAACATTTTAAAATATTTTTGACACTGCCTTTCCCTTCAAAAAAGCAAAGCAGCTTATCCTTCAAGACAATAAAATACAACATAAAATTTCATAAACAGCAAACAGAAGGCATCAGTTTTCATGACCAATTCAAACCAGATCAGGGAAGGAGAGTAAAGAAGAAAAGTTTTAAATGCTACTATACCAAAAAGCCAGTCTTGGCTCAAGTGGGAGGGAGTTCCACATCATCACAGAGAAAGCGCTCTCTTCCATCACCACTAGTTGAACTTCAAATAGAAGTGGCACTATGACTCTCTGAGTTGCTCTTAATGGGGGGAGCATGTCAAATGGGAGGAGGTTGCCTTTGGGTAACCCAGTCCTGTACAGAGCTTCAAAGTCATCCCCAACACCTTGAATTTCACCTGAAAATGAACCAGGAGCCACTGTAGCTGGAAAAGCAAAAGGGGTAAGGTAAGCAATGATGTGCTTACAAGGCACATAGCTACGTTTTGCATGAGTAATAGTTCCTGGGTGGTCTTCGAGGATAGCCCTCACAAAACATAGTAGTCCAATTTGGATGTCACCATGGTCAGGGTATACTTTGTACTTTATAGCTGGTATATCAGCTAATCTGCTATGCATGTCTGGTATGTTAGCTGCGATCATACCTGTCAGTCAGGTCTGTATGATAGTCCACACCTAGTTCAGTGTTATTCAAACTGTGGGCCGGGACCCACTTAGTGGGTCGTGACATGATGTCAGGTAGGTCGCGGAAAGCTGGGAGCAGCTATCTTGGAAATTGCAGACCTTACTCTTTTTATAGTTGTGTTGTGAGTGTTAACAGTTTGAATTTTCAAGTGAGGGTTTGTTGTTGTTTTTTAAATTGCTTTTAGTTGAGTGCTTTGACGTAATATTTTGTCCTAATCTTGCTTTCTGTCAGGGATGTTTCTTGGTTGTACAATTGCTGCAGTCCAAGAATGCCAGTTTACATTTCAAGAGTGTCATTTTATTATATTAAAATGACAGCACTTCCTGCTTAATGATGTCACTTCCTGCCACAACATCCAGGTTAATGACGTCAGTTCCAGTGGGTCCCAACACAAGTGCCATTCTAAAAAGTAGGTCCTGGTCTAAAAAGTTTGAATACCACTGCCTTAGTTACATCATGTTTAGACTACTATAGCATGCTCTATATGGGGCTGCCCCTGAAGACTATTTGGAAATTGGGGATGGTTCAGAATGCAGTAGCTTGTATGGTTACTGGGACTCTGTGGTTTGATTCTGTCAGGCCATTGCTCTGGCGACTGCAATGGCTGCCAATTAGTTTCTGGGCCTACTTGAAGGTACTGTTTTGACTTATAAAGCCCTATATGACTTGGGTCCTTGGTACCTTCAGGATCACCTACTTCCTTCCTTAAGTTATCTGGCAGAGCCCTTCTAAAGGACCACCACCAGCTGAGGTAAAGGGGATGGCAGCAAGAAACAGGGCCAGAGGTGTGGTGAAACAGGTGAAACAAGTGGTGTGGTGTGGTGTGGTGTGGCACCACACCTCTGAAATATACTTCTAGAGGATCTTCGATCAGCCTCCTCTGTGGAACAGTTCCAGCAAGGCTAAAAAAAGTGTCTGTCACTTTCAAAGGGATCTATATATATAGAATAAGGGACGTGGTGACGCTGTGGGTTAAACCGCTGCTGCTGGGCTTTCTGACTGGAAGGCTGGGAGTTTGAGACCACATGATGGAGTGAGCTCCCGTTGCTTGTCCCAGCTCCTGCCAACCTAGCAGTTCGAAAGCACATAAAAATGAGAGTAGATAAATAGGTACCACTTCCGTGGGAAGGTAAAGGTGTTCCGTGCACTACGGTGTATAGTCATGCCGGCCACATGACCACGGAAGCTTGTCCTCAGGACAAACGTCGGCTCTATAGGCTTAAAAACGGAGATGAGCACTGCCCCCTACAGTCGGTCACGACTAGACCATTTGGTCATGGGGAAACATTTACCTTTTTATGTGTATCTTTAGCTGGATTTCCCCCC
>JAJKFI010000075.1:150650-170153 GCA_029204185.1 Lerista edwardsae | reverse complement strand
TCCTCCAGGTCCCATCACCTCTCTGCCTGGCTATTGGTGATCTCCAGCGACCACAAAAATATGAACTGACAGTAGGCAATATATATATATATATAATATATAAATCACATACAAATAAACATCCTCAAAAGCTAGATGATATTAATGTGTTTTATAATTTATATGTATTTTGCTGTTGTGAGGTACCCTTCGGAGAAAAAGGCTGGATATAAATAAGTAAATATGTCCTAAGCCTTGCCTATATGTAGGTGGTCTCTGGAGATCACCAATAGCCAGGCAGAGAGGTGATGGGACCTGGAGGATTTCCTTGTCCTCTGCCTCTCTTGGCTATGCAGCCAAGATCCCCAGTTCTAGTTTGTCTTCAAACCTCCATCTCAGTGGAGGCCATCCAAGCTCACCAGGCAATCAAACTGGCTGGAAAATTACTTTCTAGACATCTATGAGTCTTTTTGTGTGGCTGAAACCAGCTCACATGTTAGTTGGCTGCAAGTTCTATTACAGCCTCCTATTTCTAGTCGTAGCAATCTCTCAGTGCAGAGGAAGGAGAACAGTGTTGACTCAGTATCACACAGAGCTCATTTGGATGCTAGCTCAATAGCATGAAAAGTAATCATTGCACTGATGAAGAAATTGACCCTTCCTGGTTCCTGCTTTATGTGACCCATTGTGATCTCCAAGTCTAACTGAGGGCATCCTCAATACTGTAGTAATAATAATAATAATTAAAAAAATCCAGATTCTAACTGCAAGGCTGAATAGAACTTGTACCCACCCAAGCTTTCTTTTAAAGACTATTTCTATACCATTTTCAATTAAAAAAAGGTTAACAAAGTGATTTACAGGGAGAATCAAATAGCTTATGGCTCACTGCTTCCAAAAGGGCTCACTCACTAAAAGAGATGCAGAAGAACACCAGCAAACAGCCACTAGGAAAAACAGTACTGTGTTGCAGTGAAGAGGGACAGTTACTGTTCCTCTGCTAAATATAAAAGGAGCACCACTTATATTTGGTCTCCAGATCCCTTTTTACGCCTAATGGAGTTTTGGGAAATCCTACCGGTATATGGATGGAAGCTCAGGAAGCAAGTATGGAGTGATGCACTACCAAGGAGAAAGTGGCCACTTGTGCTTGTAGGGTGCCTGAAGGGGTCTTTGGGAGTCCCTGGGCTCTTAGGAGCATACTTGGATAAATGCCGATCTAGTTTAATAAGGACATCAGAAACATATCCCAGCAGCATAAATGAGATCTATCCAAAAGACAAAGGCACAATTCTTAGCTTGGTCCAAGAACAAAACCAAGATTAACCCTCTTGTGTTTCATTCTGATTGCAGTAATAAAAAAAGCTTTGGTGATTGGATTTGTACTTACTTATTTTTGCTTTGTTGATAGGTACCAAAAAGCACAGGCAAAAAAAACCAAAGACATATTGGCAATTTTATTTCTTGAATACTTATTTACAGTGGACACATGCGTCTGGAGATGTATAGTTAAAGCTCAGCTGTAAAATCTGTTTTTCATCGCTTGGATTCAGAGTGCAATCCTAACCTGGAGTTAGATCCTAACCTGCTGAGCGCAATCCTAAACTGCTGGCACACATAGGCCAGCAAAGTTTGACTAGCACACAGACGTACGCATCCTCCCTGACTCCGAGAGTGGTCCAAACGTGCTTTATGGTGGCCCTTGTGCTGACCAAACTTTGCTAGCTGAACTGTTCGGGACTAACTCCAGGTTAGGATTGCACTCTCAATCATGGATAATGTGATGTTGGAGCCCCTGAGTAAATGCAGAGTGCCTGCAGCCCATCACTAGATAGCTGGAATTAGCAGAGGGGAGGATGACCTTAAGAGCTGACCACACAGATTTGAGCTCTAAGACCTCCTCCGTAAGAAATAAGCTGCTGTTGTGCGGCCTGTAACTCCCTCAACATGCATACAGAGTGCAATCCTAACCTGGAGTTAGGCTGGCACAGGCAAGCAAAGTTTGGTCGGCACAAGGGACACCGTAAAGTAAGTTTGGACCACTCTCGGAGTCAGACAGGCTGGCACTCAGACATCCGCCATCCTGCCTGACTCCAAGAGTGGTCTAAATGCGCTTTATGGTGGCCCTGGTGCCAAACTTTGCTGGCCTAACTGAGCCAGCCTAACTCCAGGTTAGGTTTGCACCCACAGTTATATCAAAGAAAGAAAAAGTATCACTTTCCATTTTTTAAGATGGGTTTTCTCCGTTTAAAATTTCTTCTCTTGTACTTTGAAAGAAGAACTGATGTGTTAACATTCTTCACTGCAAATGTAGCTTCTGTATTCCACACAGAGAGGACTGCTGGTGATATTTCTAGCAAAATGGGAAAGAGGAACAAGCCCTCCCTAAATCACCCACTATCCAGGTTCTGAGAACAAGAGTACGCACTGTTCACATTCCATAGCCCAAACCATCTGTGCTGAGGACAGACGTTAAAAAAAAAAATCTTGCACAGAGTTGTCTGCACATGCTGTGCCAGGCAAAGTAAAGCTGGTTATTATTTTAAGGAGCTGAAGGCTCACAGGATGCTACTGGATTCCTCTTGACAACCAGAATCTCCGCGTCTGAAAAGGGGGCACAGCGCACCAATTCTACCTGGTTAAAATGTTGGCAGCAATAATGGCTGTCGGATTCAGATCTGAACAATCACCATTCGGTGTATTTTGTGCCTTTGGTGGCTGTACAATGCTCACCCCAGCTGGGGCTTGAAGACAGAACGTTGATCCCCACAACAACCCTAGGCAGTAGATGTAATGAGGTTAGAAAATGATTGCCTACCCAGAACCCACATATTTCTAAGGGCGCAGTTCTAACCTGGAGTTAGGCTGGCACAGTTAGGCCAGCAACATTTGGCCAGCACAAGGGCCACTGTATAGTATGTTTGGAGCACTCTTGGAGTCAGAGAGGCCAGCACACAGATGTGCACCATCCTCCCTGACTCCGAGTGGTCCAAACGTGCTTTACGGTGTTCCTTGTGCCGGTCAAACTTTGCTGGCCCCACTGTGCCGGCCTAACTCCAGGTTAGGATTGCGCCTTAACTCTAACTGTAAATGTAATTACAATGCTTGGCAAAGACCTCCTCTCACCTTACGTTGTGATGTGCCAGGCTCTGCTCTTTCCACTTTCTGGATTGGAGAAGAAAGAGAAAGAAGAAGTAGAGCAGGAAGTGTGGTGGAGAGGCGATCTAGCCCAGCACACTTGTCTTCTCCACATTTCTTCTTCCACTCCATCCTTTTTCCAATGCAGGGAGTCTGAGAAGGAGGTGAAGCATGGAGGTAAGTGGGCAGACAGAGATGGAGGACCCCTGTCAATCTGCAACTGCTTTAGTTGGCCTGTCCTGCATTTAGCTCCCACTAACAGTACCCACCTCAGCAGATCTGCCTGGGAAAACCTGTAACATTTTATATTTGACCATACCAGTCTCTTGGGGGTGGGGGGGGAGGATTGCAGAAAGACCAAAACAACAACAACAACAAACAAACCAGCAAACCACTACAGTTTCCCCACTACCATGTTTTCAAAGTGGCCTCTCCCACCCCCCCATTCACATCACTTCACCCACCCCCAGAGCACAATCCCTTTGCTTGCCAATCCACAGCACCAGACTTCTGCAAGACTCTGGGGGAAAAATACCCACGAGCAACCGAAAAAGACAGACTGAACATCCGTCGGAAGCACAACAGTGGGTTGAAGAGACAGCTGCAGGGCGGAGTGGGGGAATCGAGATGAAAGGGCCAAGATAAACGGTGGCGGCCCACGCTTAATTATTCATTGAGTTATTAATAGCCATGGCAGTGCCATTGCCACGACAATCCCACCCCCCAGGGACACTGGGATGCTCTGTTCAAATAACTGAACCCCTCCAGAAAATCACCCATTTCCTGCCCCGGGAGAATCTGGAAGGCAGAAATCTTGGATTATGACACTGTCAGCCTGATACTAGCTAACTTTCCAGTGCCAATGCAGCCATGCCAATGGGGGTGCAAACTGCACCCTGCAGTGGAGGGGCAGTCACAGAGACCTCGAGGGAAGGGAATGTTTGTTTCCTGACATCGAGGCTGCACTGCTGCTGCGTCAGCACTGGAAAGTTGGTTAGGATTGGGCTGGCAGTTTTCCAAGGTGGGAAAGGTGCATTTTGGGAATCTCGGAGCCTCCTTCCGTGTAACTCAAAAACAGTCTAATTGGAAGCACCCAGATAAAAACACCCATCGGAGTGGAGAACTGATTTGCATCTGAGAGTCTCAGACTGCCCCATTTCAGCCATCTCCGGTAACTGAGAACGCAATCCTAACCTGGAGTTAGGCCGGCACAGTTAGGCCAGCAAAGTTTGGCCAGCACAAGGGACACGGTAAAGTATGTTTGGACCACTCTCCGAGTCAGAGAGGCCAGCACACAGACGTGCATTATCCTCCCTGACTCCGAGAGTGGTCCAAACGCACTTTACAGTGTTCCTTATGCCAGCCAAACTTTGCCGGCTTAAGTGTGCCGGCCTAACTCCAGGTTAGGATTGCGCCCTGAATTCTGGAACGAGCGCCTGCTAAGGGATCTCTGGCACTGCTTGTTTTTGCAGGCAGGATGCACTATTTTGGGTATGTCAGAACAGCCGCACCACCACAGCATAGACCACCACCACAAAAAGGTTCCAAAGCAGTTCATGTAGAACTAAGATCATTTCTTCCCTCTTCTGTGGGATATAGAAAGCACATGGGAAGCACTATCAAACAGCCACTGGGGGAGACACTATGGGCGCAATCCTAACCAACCTTCCAGCACCAGGGTAAGGGCAATGCAGCTCTGAGGTCAGGGAACAAACATTCCCTAACCTTGAGGAGGGCTCCGTGTCTACTACTCCACAGCAGGATGCAGCACACGCAGCACTGCCTGCCTGAGGAGGAGGAGCTTCCCACAAGAAGGACTGGTCCTGCTGGGGATGCATCCAGAAGGGGAGTTCACAGGTAGGCGCCAACCCTCCCCATTCCCAATAGCATCGCTATAGGGGCCAACGTGGTAAGTATTGCAGGCTCTGCAATGCACCGTGTGAGCAGCCCCTCCCACTCACTATCAGAGCCATTCTGAGCAGCACAGCAACTTCACCAGGAGGGCAAGTGGGAGGGGCCACTTTTGAGACATACAAAATAATGCACGGAAGGGATAGGGTCGATAGAGGGATGTTCTTTTCCCTCTCACAAAACACCAGAACCAGGGGGCATCTGCTAAAACTGAGGGTTGGGAGAGTTAAAACAGATAAAAGGAAGTATTTTTTTACCTAGTGGGTAGTTAATCTGTGGAACTCTTTGCCACAGGAGGTGGTGATGGCATCTGGTCTAGATGCCTTTAAGAGGGGATTGGACGGATTTCTAGAAGAAAAGTCCATCCTGGGCTATAGGCAATGATGGATTGTGCAACCCCTTACATGAGTAGTAGGCTACTTCAGAGTACCGGGTGCAAGGGAGTGGCAACAGGATCCAAGCATCTTGTTGTCTCATGCCTCCCTGGGGCACCTGGTGGGGCCGCTGTGAGATACAGGAAGCTGAACTAGATGGGCCTTTGGCCTGATCCAGCAGGGCTCTTATGTTCTTAGGGGCCGCTTACTTGGCACTTTGCAATGTCTGCAATACTTACCACACTGCTCCTCAGTAGCTACTACATTGCTGCTGCTTCCCTGTAGCCCCAGGAAATGCAAAAGAGCCACTACTCACTATTATGAGCAACTCCTTCGAAAAACTTGGAATGGTGAAAACACACATAGGTGCACACACATCCCTTATCAGCATCCCTCTTTTCTGCTCTAGCTCATCTGGCCCTGGTTGTGGCCCCAAAGGAGACCGAAGAAGCCCAACCCTTTACCCAGGCTTCTACTGCAAACCAAAACTCATCCGCGTGGCCTTCTCCTCCTGAGGCCTTCAGGGCTTGCCTCTTGGCGAGGCAGTAGAGGACACAGGTCAGGCTGGCTTGGCTACACCACAGAAGCTCGGGGTTCTTGGGGCGGGTAAAGGTTCTTTAGCATTTGTTCAGAACACACGGCATGTAATGTAAATTATGAAGCATAAGCAACTGTATAGGAATTGACGGTTTTGATAATATACCCATCCTGCAGTGGGAAGCGGCATTTTGCAGGAACTAACTTTTCACTTTTTATTGTTCGTCATAAACCAGAATCCCCACCCCCAAAAGTGTCGTTTGTGACACCCGTGGTCTGAATGTAATTCTAAGATTTAAGCATATTATAATTGTCTTAAACATGTGAGAATTGAGCTTGGCTTTGAGTTTTGTCTGTTTCACCCGGGGGGGGGGGGAAGGGACAGTGCCAGCCACAGGGTGCTGGTGGCCCTAGGAGAAGCCTTGCACAAGACACTCCTGCCAGCATCTGATGGGTACCACTGCCACCAGTGCCAAGGGTTCAAGGGTGGCCAACTGCTGTACCTGAAACAGCTTTGGAACACCCACCCTAGAGGGGAGGGGATAAGACCAGCCCAACGAGAAAGTTTTTTCATTTCACTTTGTGGGAATCGTCCTCACCGCAAAAGCCATTCCACTCTTTCCCTGTTTGGAATAGCTCACTGTCCGGGATCTGGTCTGGGGCTCTGCTCACCAGGCAGGCACCAGGTGGCCAGCACACTTTCCCGTGGGGATCATGGCAGCAGCCCAAGCCCTCCCTGCCCCATTGGCGGGTCAGGCCAGGAGAAGCACCTGGCACTGCCGCAGCAGACGGCAGCAAGGACAGGCAGCCCACCCCTTCCCCCTCGATTGCAGTCAGGCCGGTCCTGTTGCATTGGAGGGAGAAGTCCACCGGGCCTGGGGAGGCCAGGAGCAGGTGAGAGAAGCCCCCTGGCTGCAGTTGCCAAAGAAGGCAGGGTGGTAAGTGCTGGCAGGATCAGGGACCAGGAGGGTTGTCAGCCTGGGCTTGTGCAGCCTGGCTGGGAGGAAGAGGTGGAGCAAGAGGGCAGGGCAGCTCTATACAACCCCAGGCAAGCGGATGATGAGGGGAATCTGGAGGAGGCTGGCTAGCAGGCAGGATGCTGGCCAGCCAGTGAACCCACGCAAGGCTGCTGGAAGGGAGGCGGACCAGTGGGTGAAGGAACCTCCTCCCCCTTGCCTACCTCTGAGCCTCAGCAGATTGGGAGGCCTGAAGGAGCCCAGCCACGCTTAGTGTCTGCTCCTGTTGCTACCTCTCGCAGCGCCCTAATGTCGGCTACTGCGAGGGCAGGCGTCTCTGGCCCGACAGCGCCGACGCTTGCTATTGTGTCTCACAGATGCACTGAATACCGGAAAAGAGCCCTCTTTTATTCTTTCTCTCCCCGCCTTGCTCGCGGCTCTCATCTGGGCTTTCATGCCCAGTCATCAATGAAATCTCTACCTTGTTGCAAATGCAGACTCTCTCTCTCACACTCACACCCCGCTGTAATTCTAATACCCATTTCTGAAGTGCACTACCTAAGTGGTTTCCCCTTCAGGCTACGTAGCAAGTGCGCCCAGCCAACGAGGATGCATGTTGCTGCGTCATCTCAGAAGACTGAGTCACACATTTGCTGACATGGGTGGAGAAAATAGCACACTCACCATCCAGTATGAAGACTGCACTGTGTCTATCACAGTGCGTAGATACATGCAAAGGAGTTTCTGTATGTGTCCTACAGCTGCATAAGAAAAGTGTGCAAGACATAGGCTCCCTCCGGTGTCTTGATTTCTCACCACCCCCTACGTCTCAATGCAATGGACCCCTGCTTTACGATCATCAGGGATGTGGTTTTGGGAGGAATTTTTTCCAACATTTCTTGATTAAAATAGCAAATGGCTGTGCTGTGTGTTTTTAATTCTTCAGTCTCAATCCAAGTTCTTATTCTTCTGATGTAATGTAGGACATTTTGACATTTACCCAGGACAGAAGGTTGAGATGTAAGACATGTCCTGGAAAAAGAGGACATCCAGTCACCCTGGCTTAGCTATCACAAACAGCAAATGAGGAGGTAAATCGACATTGGGATTGTGTCACTTCAGTCATTAGGTGGGAGCTCACACAATTGGATGTTCTTGCCTTTCCATTCAAAAAGAAAACCCTACATGTAGAAACTAGGAAGTCAGGGAGAAGGCTAGGCTAGAACCCTTCTCCCAGACAATCTAATTTTCTATGCACCAGATTTTAACAGTGGAGCATTTTGGTCATGAGAGGTCCTACCTGCTGTCTGAAGTAGTACTGCTCAGACATTGGTTTACCTCCTCACCTGCAGTTTGTGAGAACTAAGCTTCGGTCTGCAACTTGCTGGAATTCCTCCGGTAGAATCAATTCTTTTGGGAATTCTTCATTTCCTGATTTTGGTCCCTTTGGCTGAAAAGGGTAGAGAGAAGAGTGGGACAGGACAGCCCTCCAGCCTATTTGTTTCATAAGGAGCAGTGTAAACACAAAAAAACACCAAACTAAACTCCACCTTGGCCAGAGTGGTCTGCTGAAAAAATAATCACCAACAGTCCAATTAGAAGGGGTATTTGTGTGTATGATATATTCCCCCCCCAAAAAATTTCTTGATTAAAATTGTGGTGTTATGTGTTTTTATTCTACATTCTCATTTCAAGTTCTCATTTTTATTAATTTTACATGTCTTAAAACTGTACTAGGTAGACGATACAGGTGATATAGTATCAGCAGATATGGCCACAGTATTATTTCTAATTGGAAAAGTAGCCTCGTTTAATTTCTGGAAAATATATTAAACACCCAAATGCCGTGTTTTGTGTTTTTATTCAAATATTTTAATCACCCAAAGGCAGTTGTTAACGCCCATAAGCCAGTGTTCAACAACAACAAAAACCCTACCTATTAGGTACCAGTATGTCTTCAAATAATGCTTTCGAACTATGGTGTTGGAGAAGACTCTTGAGAGTCCCCTGGACTGCAAGGAGATCCAATCTGTCAATCCTACAGGAAGTCAAGCCTGATTGCTCCCTGGAAGGAGAAATACTGAAGCTGAAGCTCAAATACTTTGGCCACCTCACAAGACTTTAGAAAAGACCCTCATGCTGGGAAAGATGGAAGGCAAAAGGAGAAGGGACGGCAGAGGATGAGATGGTTAGATAGTGTCACCGAGGCAATGCACATGAAATTGGGCAAACTCTGGAATCTACTGGAAGACAGGGAGGCCTGGCGTGCTGTGGTTCAAGGGGTCGCGAAGAGTCGGACACTTAGCAACTGAACAACAACAACAACAACGTCTTCAAAAGATGTCAATTGCTTGGTTGTACTTTCTCATGGATAGCTAGGAACAGAACACCTCAACCTATATTGATAATGGTAATAGTTAATACTCTAATCTAACAGCAATTTAAAAAAATGATTTAGAGGTTGAGTCCTATACCCCCAACATTTGGTTTCTACACCCCCAAGGGGCATGGATACCTCTGGTTAGAAATCCCTGGTCTAGCGCAGGGGTGTCAAACTTGTTTCATATAGAGGGCCAAAGAGCCTCCATGACGCTTGCTGAGGGCCAGAAGTGACATCATTAAGCAGGAAGTGACATCATTAAGCTGATGATGGCCAGGGATAAGCACTTCGTTAACCAGAGAAAATGTGCAAAGCTTGATCATATTTACAAGCGATGGGAGAGCATGGGACCTTTTCAGCAGCACGTCCTCGGCTGTGGCGTCACTTTGCAGCTCAGCAGCTGAGAGATGCTCTGAAAGTGACATCTCTGAAAGGGTGGCTCTGGGAGAGCCCAATTGTAATGGGGTCTGGATAAAGAGCTTCTGGGGACTGCATCTGGCCTGTGGGCCTTGTGTTTGACACCCTGGCCTAGAGTGTCTTCCGAGAAACTCTCCACTTCTCCCCATTTCCTATTCTATTCTGTTCTTGCGGGAGGAAAATTGAACCATGCTGTTTGTGTGTATGGCCAAGCCAGGTGGCAGAGTATGGCAGCTGCAGCTTGAGAAAGCAGAAACAGGGGCTGTGTTTATCACTCTGCCTCAGGTACCCAGCGGGGCTGCCTCTATCTCTTCAGACCAAATTTAGCCCTCAGATTGAGGCCTTTTCCAGTAGCCTTTTAGCAAAAGGTGCTGAGGATTGAACCTAGACCACGTGCATCGCAAAACTATGCCATAACCATGAGTGAGGCCCAGTTTGGCTTCCAACTTGCACGACTTAAGCATGGGGTCTTTTTGCCTTCCCAGAGAATAGTCCTAGGCCAGATGTGGGCAGGGAAAAGTTGTCCCAACCCAGAAGGGGAGTGTCAGCAGCAGCTGGAAACATCCTCGTGTGGCAGCCGATCTCTCAGACACACCTTGCTGCGCATTTGCCATATGGATGCCCCTATCATCTCCCTGAGCAAACCAAGACATTCAGCAAAACACCGAGGGGGTGGAAGGCTCTGTAGAGCAATCTTGTAGTGTGTTAATAATAGGCTTGATGAAAGAACGAAAGAGCAGCTCCAAAAAGCTTACGCTTACGCATCGCCCTTCTGAGGGAAATGAATAATCTGGGTAGGGAATGGCGGGGAGGGGGGTGGGAAGAGAGAATGCCAGCTCTGGGAAGACATGTGTCTTGAGGTACACAAGAGTCACCATATTGCTTTATTTACCTTCGCCACAGCTATGTGAGGTGGGCTAAGCTGAGAGACGCATGGGTGAAAAGCTGCCAGACTTCAGCGATGGAAAGTTGAGTTTGAGGATTCCCACTCATCTGTGGTTCATGGGTAGCTTGTAGTAGACAAATCCCACCCCCAACCCCGAGAATGAATTTATCTTCTTTTCAGGATCAGGCCAAGAGCCGCCTCATCCATAAGGCTGACCAGGGCCCATGAGAAGGTGGTATAGAGGGCCTAGGGTAAAACAAGTACCAGGAGATAGGGTTCCAGTCTGCTCAGGTTCTTAGCAATTATGCTAAAATAGCTTTCATTAGTGCCAGCCTTCATGGTAACTGTGCTCTCTCTCTCTCATAAGAATATTTGGTTACAGTGAATAGTAGCTGCTTGCACTGAACAGGGTATGGAGTAGATGGCCTCTAATATCCCCACAATTCTAACATTCTGTGGTTCTATGCATCGAGCTTGTCTACAATGACATGCTCCCAACATGAGCACCAGATGCTGCGCCCCAATACCCAGACATGGGATGGGACTGCACAGTAGAGTTCAATTTGCAAAGCTTGCCTCAAATTAAAGCTTATGTGCTACAAACCCTCTCAGTGTGCTATTTTGAGGACAGAGTAGAAATACAGTACTGTAGCAGAACAGTTAACTATAATCTCATTGATCATTATGCTTTGATCATCAAAGTGCTTTCAGTTGTGCTCTGCACCACACCAATCCTGGTACTTTTTACCAATTTCTATTTAATATTGCTTTGCCGCCTATTCTAGCACTTAATTTTGAGGCCTTTTGCAACATCTAAACTCATTTCCACAATACAACCATATTCACATTGTAAAGCATATTCACCATTTCAGGGCCGGCTTTAGGCCAATGTGACCAATGTCGTCACATCGAGCCCCGCGCTTCAGGGGGCCCCACACTAGCAGGGTGAGCATACTGCCGGTGGCTGCAGCTGGGATCTCTATGGGCTGTAAGTCAGTGGGGCGAGCAGAGCAGCTTTACCTTGGTCTCTCCCACCTGCCTCTGAGCAGCCCAAAATGGGCCACCTGGAAGCAGTTGGCGGTGATATCATAAGATATCACCACCAACTACTTCCACATGCCATGCTTTGCACATGGCACGAACAGAACTCTTCTTGGTGAGTGGGGGCCCCCGCAGGGAAGGTTGGGGCCCCCGCAGAAATGCCCCACATTGGGCCCCACCACTTCTAGAGCCGGCCCTGCAGGCTCTAACCATTTAACTATTTAATCTGTCGGGATGACGTGTCTGAGCTATGGATCCGAATGTCCCCCACCCCCAATTTGAATCCCCCCTCTGCCATGAATTCACTAAGCAAGCCCCTTCCTCCCAGCCTCAACATCCCTATCTGCAAAATGGAGATAATAACCCTCACCTCTTCCTTAAAGGTAGGATTAGTACAAGATGATATACTTGAAACACTCCAAAGTGCTGTCTTTTGCTTATTGTTTTCCTAAGGTCGACAGTGGTGAAAATGGAGGAAACAGAAAACCTTTCTGAAAAAAGAACATTTTAAACCAGCTCGTAAAGACGAACAGTGGTGGATTTCCTTGGAAGGAGGTTCCACGTAGCTGGAGCTGCCATGGAGACAGCCCTCCTTTTTGCCAACTCTGACTCAAGCAGAAGAGGAACAGAAGATCAGAGCAGGGACTTTTCCCAGCCCCACTGAACAGAGAAGTGAACATATATTAGGAGAGAGACTCTTGAAGATACACTGAATCTAAGGCAGCATTTCTCAAACTGTGGGTTTCTGGTGGGCCCACAGAGCCGCCAATGAAAACATGGGTGATGAAAAGATCAGATAACTAATTTCCTCAAGCCCCTGAGGACCTTGAAAAATCAGATGGCTGCTACTTGCCCTGCACAAAGCTGAGCTCCTGAAGTTTGCAAGCAAGTGGCTCTCATTATCCAAGGGGGTTCCATTCCTGTGCATGTGGGCCACCCTCACCCTCAGAACGCAACCGGACCTGGGTTTTCTGAGGCCCTCAGAAGCTGCATGCACCACCCATGGACTCTGGGGGCCTCAGAAAGCCCATTACAGGCAAAACATTACTTCCAGTTTTCGGAGAAAACATGAAGTGACATTTTCTTGTTCTTACAAGACATTCTGAGGCCTGGGGAAGCCCAGACTGGGAGGGGGGCAGGGCAGGGAGGAGGGCATCCCAGGAGGGGGGCTGGCATGGCAAAGGAGGCCACCACCAGATCCTAATTCTCGTTGGCCTAACTGTGCTGGCCTAACTCCAGGTTGGGATTGCGCCCTGAAGCTGCTACGGAGCCCTCTGATTAGAGAAGGTGAGTCTGTCTCAGACAGGGGTTGTGTGTGCTCCTGTAGTTCATTCTAGAGTGCCATATAGAGAACAAGGGTGGTGTTATGGTTCAGGAGTTGGACTTGGACCTGGAAGATCCAGGTTCAATTCCTCACCCCGCCATGAAGCTTTCTGAGTGACCTTAGGCCAGTCACTCTATCTCAGCCTCACCTACCTCACAGGGTCGTTGTGAGGACAAAAGGAGGGGAGGACCCTGTGCTGGTGTATAAAAGGGTGGTATATAAAAATGTGAAACGTAAATAAAGATTGGAGCCTCCCAGGCAGTTTCACATCTGAGGCTTACTTTGCTGCGCCTCTAGGCCCAAAGGGCTGACTCACATCTTCTCTAAATTCAAGTTCTCCATGGGATAACACAGACCCTAATAGCACTGGTGAGGGCCTGCTTTGTTTTTCCTACATCTCACTGTGGCATGGTAGCACCCTTGGTGACTCGTTCTGGAGTTGGCTTATGGCTAATTTGATTTTGTTTCTCCAGCTGCCTAGATGCAAATGCCTTTGGAGCTGCACAAAGCTCAACCTGTGATCTGCTAGCAGTGCCCTCTGGTGCCCAGAAGACGGAGACAATGATAGTTGGCATTGATTGGCTCTTTTTTCTTCCTTTTTTTTTTTAAGGGAGGGGGGGATTGGCAGATCTTACTCCTTCACAGACAGCAGAAGGAAACCCACTCACCCCTTTCCCTTGCTTTCTTCCTGTAAAGGTAGATTGAGATAGCTGCACTAGGCTTGGCGGCATTGGGGAATGCTGGCCTTCCTCCTTAAAGAATGGTGTGCTGGGGGACTTGCTGACCTAAATATAGATAAAGGTGCAAAAAAGGAGGAGGGAATTGTGGTTTCCACTGGGAGAGGTGTGAAGGAGTACTGACTGAGGAGCTCACTTGAATGAACTGTGCAGGCTTGCTCAACGAACCATCTTGTAGCATCTTAAACATTGATTTCAGCACCATCCTTCGTGAACTGCAGAGCACTTCATCAGATGCAAAAGTACAACCCTATTGACCCCATTGCAACTTCCTTCCCTACAGGCCCACAGAATTCCAGCTCTTCCTAAGACCTTTCTTCTCTTTGCTTGTCTTCCTAAGACCTTCTTTTCTCCTGCTTTACAGCATAATGCCAGATATTCAAAGCACCTGATTTGATGGCAGTGCAAACACCATCTTCTAGATGTGTTCTCTTAAGGCCCAAAGCAAAGACAATGAAACACTACTGAAATTTAGAGCGCAATCCTAACCTGGCGTTGCACCGGTGCAGCGCTCTTGTGCTGGATTAGTATTGGTGCAAACGTGCCGTTAGGCGCATCTGTGCTGCGGAATCAGTTGCTGGACTGGCACAAGCAGCAGCGCTGACACAAGGATGCTGCTGAGCTCATCAGCTGCTCCAGTCGAGCACCGGCGTTGCTCAGCCAGCTCAGGACTGCGCAGAGGGCGTGCCAGAGGTGAAATGGGGAGGAGATGGGACACAGCTGTTGGGCAGGAGGTGTGGACTGATGGTTGAGCTGCTGTTACTGCCTGAAGCTAAGCAGGGGAATCTGTGGTCTATTTCTGGATGGGAGACGGAACGCCAGGCTGTGACAAACTGCAGTACCTGTTGTGGCAGAACGGGGTCATGGTGGAGCTGATTAGCCAGTACGGGAATGTGGTGAGAAGCCCAGCTGGCAAAAGAACGGAATCCAACCTTGAGGACCTGTCCAGGCTGGACTTATGATCACCTGCTGAAGCTCCGTGTCACACGGCCAGAGGAGAGAACCACACTGTGAAGACTACATCTGGAACTGAGGATCCAGAGAATCACAGAATACTGTATATTTCTAAAAACCCCATTGAAAAATGGTGGTTTAGACTAGCCTGCCCATGTAAGCTGCCTTGGGCATTTGCTTCGGCATGGGAAAGGTTGGGTATAAATTCTTCAAAATAAAAATAACCCCTGTCCCCAAGCTGGGAGGCCCCGATTCAGCCACTCTTGGCCACCTGGACCTGCACCTGCAGATCTGAGCAGTTCCATAGGGCTGGCTGGGGCTTACCTCAGGGCAAGGGGAAAATATCCCCTTTCCCTTCACTGAGCTGCCGCCTCCTCCTAACATGCTTAGGATGCAGCTCAGCTGCGCTGGCCTGGCTATTCCAGCACAGGTTAGGATTGGGCTGCCCATCATCCCCGGAAGCCACTTCTGCTGTGCTGGCAACCCTCCAGCCACCCCAGTGGTGTGTGCATTGTGAGACAACCAATATGGTGGGGTTAACCTTCAGTGATGAAGAAAAAGCACCTGGCATCTGCTCAAATGCCGGTGAGCAGTGGCGATGCCAGCAGACATGGGAATAGGCCTGAGGAATAGAAAGGAAAGGTGTAATCAGACCCCTGCACATACTCTCTTTGAGCCAGCACTCACTCAGTTCAAGCCATACTCACTTTGAGCTAGCACTCACTAGTCCACCTTTTCACAGAATCTTTTCACTCCCCTCAGGAACATGTGGACTAGCATGAAAAGAGTGCCTCTGAGCATGTGCAGGGTTTCCTGTCCACACCACAGAGAAGCTGCAGCCTGCCCGCCTGCCCACTCAGTTTTCAAAAATCAGAGGAATGACTGCCAGAGGTCTCAAACCTATATTTTAAAGAAATTGACCAAAATGCTTTCATATGTAGGGCAAACCCAGTGTTTTGCAAGCAGCAGCCAGAGTCACCCTCATTGGCCTACGCACCTTGAGGTAGGCTGAACTTGGAGATGTGCGTGAGGAGAGGAGACATGGAACGCAGCCCTCCCAGGTACAGTATCCCTTTCAGGTGCCCTTGACTGTCAGGGGTGGCCTAGATTTTAACCAGGTCCTTCAAGCTCCTCCCTCTGTTCCCCATCGTACTTGCAATGCATTTGCTTTTCGCCACGTACGTCTGCTCCGCTGTGGAACCCTCTTGTCGAAGTGCTGCGGGAGGCATCGAGATCCGGGCAAAAAAGCAGCCAGCTCAAACGATCCATTCTGCAGGGTACTCGCTAAGGCACATGCCTTCTTTCAGAGCATTCTTTTCTAGCAGAGGAAGAGCCAACTGTCTCCATAATGGCCTACGACTGCACAGACATGCAGGGCCAAATGACATGTGACATCCAGCCTGTTGCTAATGGAGGGGCTTAAACCAGGAAGTACACAGGAAGTGAGCTGGGTTTGGCACCTTGGTGCACAGGGAGCGGTGGGGTGAGTAGTGGTGATACCAGCAGACATGAGAATAGGCCTGGGGAAGAGCAGTGATGTCATGCAGGGGGAACTCAGTTCCACTAGTTAAAATTAGGGCTGACTCCGCCCACTTCACTCTCCCTCCTCCCCCCTCCCAATTCCTCTGCAAAGAGCTTTTCTTCTTGGTTGGCCGGCACTCAGAGGGTTAAAGGGAGCAACTCCGGATTCCTAGGGGGGCGAAGGCAGTGATGTCATTCAGGTGGAACAGACCAGAACGGGCGTTCCGGATCCTAACGGGCTCCGTGGCTGGTTCCGGGCTCCCGACAAGTGCCAATCAAAAGTGAGTTCCTGTTCCTAAATCATTTGAATGACACCACTGGGGAAGAGACCTCTGCCTATACAGTGGGGTCTGCAGTGGTGGGAGTGGGTGGCTGGCTTAACACTTCCTGTGCTGTTTTCCTACAGAAAACTGCACCCCCACAGCGACTGTGCCACTAAAGCAGGAGGAAAGTAGCAGCTTGAAGGTGCCCCCCTCTCTTATTTTTGTTTTTACAGTCTCTATATGCGAACTTGCTATCTGCCAATTTGCTTATCTGTGAGGGGCAGACTTGTTACTTATCTTGTTATCTGAGCCTCTGTCCTCCTTATCCACTCTGCAGAGACCTTCCAAAGGCAGCAGGGGCCTTCAGAATGGCACCTGCGACCAGCGCTGACCCCTTTAAAATGGCCGCCGGAAGCATCCGCCAGCCATGCTTAAAGAGTCCATGCCGGTCGCAGATGCCACTCTGAAGATCCCTGCAGCCTCTGGGAGGTCTCTGCAGCATTCAGAGATCTTTGGGCACTTCCTGCTGCGCTCTGTTGGCTTCCTGAGGATCTCTGCTGGATTCTTCTGATGGCAGATAAGGTACCCTTGTGCCTCAGACCATTGATTCCGTAGGATTCCATATATACAAATTCACTATCCATGAGGATTTCCAGGAACCATAATCCTAGTGGATAATGAGGATTGTACATAAAAAGGAACATTTCCTTGGCCCAGTCCTATCCCCCTTCTGTGTTGGTGAAGCGTGCGCTCCATGGGTGCAGACTGGCGCAAACATGCCATGAAGCATGTTTTGACAACGGGTAAGCCAGGAGCAACATTGGGAAGGCCTTCACCAGTGCAGAGAAGCAACGAGTTCTGTGAAGTTCTGTGCTGAGGAGTGCAAGGGTGGGAGAAGGGCTGGGGAAGGGAAGAACGGGGCAGAGGAGGGCAGATTGAGCCCAGGAGAGGGCGGGATTGGTGGCAGCAGCGTATGCAGTATCCTATTCCCATTTCCAGGCCTGATCCACTGACACAAGTGCACGCAGACTTGTATCAACCATATGGCTGCTCAGATCTAAGTAGACCCATTGTGAGGGCAATCCTAACCTGGAGTTAGGTCGGCACAGTTAGGCCAGCAAAGTTTGGCCAGAACAATGGACAAATATGTTTGGACCACTCTCAAGCAAGCAGGCCAGCACACAGACATGCGCTATCCTCCCTGACTCCGAGAGTGGTCCAAATGCCGGTGGTCCTTATGCCGGCCAAACTGCTGGCTTAACTGTGCCGGCCTAACTCCAGGATAGGATTGCACCCTGCATCAGCGTGGGGGAAATTGTGCTAAAGTGGGCTGTCTGCGTACTTTCTGTTTAAACCTCTGTATAAATGATGGGCTTAATGTCACATGTCGTTTGACCTCAAAGCTTGCTGTATAAGTAGTGACACGATGGTGAATACTGTATATGAGGCATACCTGTGTACGTCTGGTACGCTAAGACCTCCACTTCGAGGCTTCAGTCCTTGTTTAAACAGTAATTATTCAGGGTGCAATCCTAGCCTGGAGTTAGGCCAGCACAGTTAGGGCAGCAAAGTTTGGCTGGCACAAGGGCATAAAGCGCGTTTGGACTGCTCTTGGAGTCAGGAAGGATGGCGCACGTCTGTGTGCTGGCTTCTCTGGCTCCGAGAGTGGTCCAAATATACTTTATGGTGTCCCTTGTACCAGCCAAACTGTGCCGGCCTAACTGTGCTGGCCTAACTCCAGGTTAGGATTGTGCCCTCAGTCTTTGTAGGCCTGCATTTGCTTGGGTCAGCACCTAGCACTTAGTAGACAATCCCCCAAATGTTTAGTGGCACAAAGCAGTCTTTGAATGTTTTATGGCTTCCTTTCTTTGCCCAGTGCAATGACTGTCTTCTGGTAAATCTGGGTTTTGACAGCTCAGCACATCATAGCTTAGTAATCCAGAATCACTTTCCAATTCATAAATAAATAAATAAATAAATAAATAAATAAATAAAAATGCTGTTTTCAGACTATAAAGGCCAAACTGCACGTGACAGTAAACCCATTGCTAGAAGACAGGCTTAATGTGGAAGTGGAGTGGAAAAAAATAGTCATGGGGAATGACAACAATCTGGCCTGGGAAGGTGCTGTGTGGCTGGAGGTGTGGGGGGGGGGGGAGAATGCTTAACACAGTGGTTAGGGAACAGGGGTAAATTACCCCAAATGGGGTAAAATGAAATTCCTGGGGGTAATGGACAGATAGGAGTATGCCCCGCCCCCTTTCCCCTCATCCTTCCTTCATGACCAACGTTCTCTCTTCTGACCAATGGGAAGTTCCTCTCACGCTTGATGGATTTCCCTTGCTTCCAATAGGAGATTAGAAATGGCAAGGTACTTGGCCCCCAATAGGCAGCGTTCCCCTCCCTTCCCACTCGGCGAAGAAGGCCGTGGTTACTGATCCCGCTGCTGGTAGAGGCAGAAGGAAGCAACAGCAGAGAAAATGGCGGCCGTGGCTGCAAGATTTCTTAAGATGGGGGAGCCGGTGAGGCCAAGCCTATTCTGGGCAGCAAGGCCGGCGCAGATCCACTTCCGGCTGGCACTCAGGCAGCTGTGGAGTCGGCGGTGCTCAACGCCAGGGAAGAGCCCGAACCAGCTCCGGGTGGGGAGGCTGAGGAGCTGCTGCCGTTGCCGCCACCCAGGAGCCCAGCAGGGACGCGAGATGTGCAGGTGTGGGGGAGGCTCTAGTGAGCAGCTGAGGTATGTGTGTGCATGTGCCCGCAGGCGCGCACGTGTGTGTGTGTGTGTGTGTGTGTGTGTGTGTGTGTGTGTGTGTGTTGAGAGGACTTCTGTGGATGTGCCTCTTTGCTTGTGAGCAGCTAGGGCTCTCCCTGGGTTTGCCTTGTCTTGCTGTCCCCATGAGTGGGGCGGGTGAGCGAGTGGGGGGAGGGCTGGGGTGCCTGCGCCTGCACAGGGAGGCAGGGATACAAAGAGAGGCAGGAGGCAACAAGGCAAGGCAAACAGCAGAAAACAAAAACAAAATCAGAACTGCTGTTGCTGGTGTGTGTGTGTGTGTGTGTGTGTGTGTGTGTGTGTGTGTGTGTGTGT
>JAJKFI010000075.1:133398-146161 GCA_029204185.1 Lerista edwardsae | reverse complement strand
CACACACACACACACACACACACACACACACACACACACACACACACACACTTGGTCTTTGATTGACTCCCAACACATTGTTTACAACAATGAAAATCGAAGCAGTAATATCGCGTCTTTGTAGAGCCCGCTTCGAGAGTGCACATGCTTCGCATGTTGTCTCATGATCTCGTCTTTACAACCCCGTTAGCTAAATAAAATCAATATTCTCCTTTATAGCCTCTGAGGCTGATATGAAGGCTGCTTTGCTTGAGGCCACCCAGTGTGTTTACGGCAAGGGTGAGGTTCAAACTAATTGGCAGTTCGGCCTCTTGGCTGTTCTGCCTACATCAACCTTTTAAATAGAAGGCAGAATAATATAAAATAAAGATAGAAGAGAGTAGGAAAGCGTATTGTCGAAAGAAGGAATTAACTCCTGCTCTGTTCTTCTGGGTTGTTTTTTTTTTAATACTAGCCTTTTGTTACCCGGTGTTGCCCGGGTAACAAATCCCAAGCTTCTAGGCGACCCCGGAAACTATGGATTCGACACTAATGTCGGCCGTTTTTGAGTATTTTTACATGGCCCCCCCTTTGCACCCCCACCCCTAGGGGTGCTAGGGGGGTCTGACCCCCGCAGTGTTTATCGCCAGACCGCAAGGCATACACGTGCCAAGTTTGGTGTCAGTCGCTCCAGGCGTTGCGGATCCTATGCGGAACATACACACACACATCCAATCTATATATATAAAAACGGACGTGGGTGTGTCTGTGGGTATGTATGTATGTGGGTATGTATGCGGGTATGTATGTTCTGCATAGGCTTCTCAACGCTGGCACCAATCCGCATGAAACTTGGCACACACGTACCTTGCGGCCTGGCAAAAAACACTGCGGGGGTCAGACCCCCCTACAGCCCCCTGTTTTTCAGGGAGGGGGGCCAGATCGTCAGGAACCAAGGGGATTGCATTGGACTAGAGGTCTGCTGCCACCCTGTGGTCACAAACGATTCTGCAGGTTATGTGATACACAGGGACTAATCCAAAACGAAAGTGAAACTGCTTTGCACTGCCTGAGTTGCAAAGAGTTGCAAATGATCCAGAGAGTTCCAGCACCCAGTCGGATCTGAGAGGGACCTATTTCCAGAGGGCTAACTGCCCTACCATGGGACCTGCAGACATTGTTCAGTGAGTGTGACAATTTCATTACGCTCCTTTGCTTGATTCTGTCCCTGTATTCATTCCTTCTCCTAATAGAAGCTGGGGATACTCTGTCTCCTGGGCAACGCCGGGTAACAAAAGGCTAGTTATATATATAGATAGATAGATCTGCTTGCAGTGGCAGGTAAATGATCCCTTATCTGGACATCTGAAATCCAGATTATTCCAAAATCCTACATTTTTTGTCAAAGACAAAAAAAAAAAAACTTTCTTTAATGTGAACACTAGAAGGTCTTGTGCTCATTCCCATGTACAGGCTGTAAGTTCTGTTCTGTGCTCTGTGGTGTGTACCTATACAGACATTGTTGAAAAAGAGGCCAACAGGCACCTATATGGGTAACAGTGAAAAGAGCAAGAGGAAACTTTTCTCATTATATTTATGCAATTATTCCAAAATTCAGACAAATCCAAAATAGATGTCTTCCCATCCCAAGCAGTCCAGATAAAGGGATATGCAACCTGTAGTAGCTTTGGGGACTGATGGTTTTTGTCAGGGAGTCAGTGCAGGGAGAAAGAACCCCTCTACCTGCGTGTCTTGGTCCTAATTTAGAATGGCATCACCTTCCCATGGCTGCGTTCTGTTGCATTTGGTTGTTGCCTGCTGAAGCTCGATGGCACACAAACTGGAAGAGAGAACCACTCTGTGAAGGCTACATCTGGGACTGAGGATTTGGTGAATCACAGAATACTGGATATTTTGTAAACACACACACACACACACACAAATTGAAAAATTGTGGTTTAGACTAGCCTGCCCATGTAAGCCACCTTGGGCGTGTACTTCGGCATGGGACAGGCAGGATATAAATTCTTCAAATAAAGAAGATACACTGCTATAATATTTAAGTGTATGGGACACTTGTGAATAAGCTTGCATACGCTTTCACTCTAATACACTTCATCCTCTTTACATCCTATTAGTTCTTCTCTTCAGTGAAGTCCGAGCTGCCAGTCTCCCTGTCCTCCATCTCCATGCTGTGGCTGGGGAGATCTTTGTCCATGAGCTGGTGAGAGAAGATTTTAAGGATTCCTTTCCCCCACCCAGTGACAACTATGGTAAGCAGGTTTTGCACCTGGTTTCCTTTTCCCCCGAACTATCCAATCCCTTCCTTGTGTTCTTCCATGTTTTTTGCTCCTTCCATTTCTCACCTTTCTCACCATCTACCCTTTCCAGATAATAATTCACAGCACTTTTATAGTGTTTCTGAAATAACTCTCATGTACCATCTTGATGCTGTCTATACAACAATTATGTTAACGTTATGCACGGGATGGATAGGGTGAACAGAGGGATGGTATTTTCCCTCTCTCACAATACCAGAACCAGGGGGCATCCACTGAAATTGAGTGTTGGGAGAGTTAAAACAGATAAAAGGAAATACTTTTTTTACCCAGTGAGTAATCTGTGAAACTCCTTGCCACAAGAGGTGCTGATGGCATCCGGTTTAGGTGCCTTTAACAGGGGACTGGACAGATTTCTGTAGGAAAAGTCCATCATAGGCTACAGGCCATGAAAGGTAGTGCAACCTCCATACTTTAGAAGTAAGCCACCTCAGAATGCCAGATGCAGGGGAGCGGCAACAAGATGCAGGTATCTAGTTGTCTCATGTGCTCCCTGAGTGATCCTCTGGATCCCTACTTAGACAGCATTCTTGAATGTGGAGACACCCTTTACACGCTGGCTATTCAAGGATCAGTTTCTGTTGGATGAATTGCTTGACGGTTGTTCCTGGCTGCGTCAGTTCAATTTTAACTTGGCCCTGGTCTGAAACCTTGCAGAAGAGCCATCTGACCCCCCGATCACCTTCCATGCCAACCTTCTGGATCACCCTGACTTGCCCCAGTGGCTACGCTACATCCAACGCACCCCCTTCCAGATAGGATATCTCTACGGGTCTGCCACAAGCAAAGACATTGGCAAGCAGACAATTGAGGTAGGCTTGTGTGTTTCATCGTTTCCTCTCGGGCAGAAGGTTTAGGGGTTGGTGGTGCCTGAAGGAAGAGACATCTTTTCCTTAGGCTCCAAATCCTACAGCTCAATTTTGCAGACACCTGGAGCCAGAGGCATACCTAGAGGGGGATCACAGTACTAAATGTTGCAAGCAGCCCCCCCCCCCCGCCTCCTCTTTGGAGCTAACCCCAGTGGCTACAGCAACACAGAGGCTGCGTTGGCTATGAATGGCTCGGAAGAGGAGGCAGAGCAGCTGCTTGCTCAGCTTGATGCTGTGATCCTCTCCTAGGCACTCCTCTCCCTGGAGTGTCTGTGTTCTTGCAGATCCAGCAAGCAGAAGTGCTAATTGTGAGGGCAGGAGCAGCCGTGTGTATTTTTGTCCTGTGAGTGACTTGTGTGGATGGAGTCATCTTGCAACGTTCTTAGGCCTCTTGTGAGCTCTGGGGCTTTAGCTTGATATTCAGATTGGCTACCACCAGACAGACTAAAGCCCCAATCCTATCCAAATCCCCGCACCACCAGTGCACATGTGCTAAGGAGGCATGTGCTGCATCCAATGTTGGAGGGTCAGGTGCAGAAGATTCCTCAGGGTAAGGGAACTTTTATTCCCTTACCCTGGATAAAACCTCTGCTTTCCCTATGGGTCTCCTCCACCTATTTTGCTGACGCAGACCCAAGGGGAAGGGGGATAGGATATGGCCACATGCAAGTGATGCTAATCCGGCCCCCTCTGCTCCCGTTCTGCCTCTCTTCTCACCCAGGGATGCCCTCTTTTGTCCTGCTCCACCACTTCCCTCCCATCACCCACCTCCACTGCTGCTTTACCTGGCACTGGCGAAAGGTGTCTTTGCTGCCAGCGAGTATGTGGAGCCACCTGTGACTCCTCTGGCAACATTGGTGCCGGCGAGTGCACCAAAACCACATGATGCGCACCAGATCCAGGCACATCCGTCTGGGTCCTTTCCATCGGTGGAACATGGACCCTATTGGATAGGCTTGGGATGATAAATTACCACTTCTAAATGGATACAAAACAAGACTAGCTGCCTGGAGTTGGCTTTCTGTGCTCCCAACCCATCAGTGTGGTTGTAGTGGAAGGCAGATGGTTTTCACTTGGAAAGGGTCACTAAATCTCTTTCTTTTTCTGTGGGCAGGTGACAGCTTATCACCGATCTTTCTACGTGACTGTGAGACAAACAATGATTATAACCATTACACCATCCCAAGGTAATTTGTTTTTCATTCTCTCATGAAGGATATGACAAAGGTTCACCCCCCTCCCCCTGGGTGGCAATACAGTCTCTGGATTGCCTTTCAGTGTGGCGCAAGATACTCACTTCCTGTGAAGAGCTCCTGTCTGGGTGAGTGGGCAGCAAAATGGCAGGTGATGGCCAAACTAGGCATGGCATTAATTACATCCTTGGCCCTGGTATGCTTTCTATTTTTGCTGCATCTGGCATGCTCAGGGTGCCAATCTGGACTGGGAACACAGGAGATAGGGGAGCTTTAATGGACAAGTGACAAGGGTGGGGTATGGGCAGATTGGGCCCAGGAGGGGGTGGGTTTGGCATCACCCACCGAATCTTAATCCCTTTCCCAGGCCTTATATACCTTCACAGATCAGCATGGACTTGTGGAGTGGGCTGGCACAGTTCTCAGTTGACCCATAGTGGCTGCTAGATCTTATCTTGGGGCAAGGGGACAAATGTCCCCTTATCCCGAGGAGACCTCTAGAAGCCAAAACACCCCCTACAGGATATAGCGGAGGCTGTGCCTCCAGCACTGCATTTCTGTGCCGGGGAGCTAGTTAAGATTGAGGGTGCAATCCTAACCTGAAGTTAGGCCAACACAGTTAGGGCGGCAATGTTTGGCTGGCACAAGAACCACCGTGAAGCACGTTTGGACCACTCTCAGAGTCAGGGAGGATGGCGCATATCTGTGTGCTGGCCTCTCTGACTCTGAGAGTGATCCAAACATACTTTACGGAGTCCCTTGTGCTGGCCAAACTTTGCTGGCCTGACTGTGCCGACCTAACTCCAGGTTAGGATTGTGTCCTGAGTCAATAGATATTATATGGGTATATTAGGTAAAACCACTTTCCATTGGTTATACAAAATGGGATGGTCCAGCTCTTCATTCTATATTGCTCTAAGTATTCAAGCATCATATTTATTGTGACATCAGATATTTACTAACAAATATGCCTCTTTTTCTCCATTGACTCTAGTAGGAGAGGAAAGGAACCTCTGTGGCCTCAGTTCAGATCAGGGCCCCAATGCATTTCATTTCCAGAAAAAAAAAAATGCCAAAATGCCAGAATGAGAGATGTGATTAATAAAATCAGATATAGCCTTGAGATTCAGTATAATTTTGTGTAAAGTGCTGCATAGTGGAACAGAAAAAAAAAATCCATGTAGGTGCTTTACGTGAAGTCAGTGTTCAGAATTATTATGAAAAGGACTGAAAATAAAACAGCAGGTAGCCTATTCCCTTTATATCTGTCTGTGGCATTGGTCATATTTAAAAGATTATTACCCAGTCTCAAAAGGATTTAAGAGCAGCACTGGAAAAATGATCAAACAGTTGGAACACTTTTCCTACAGAGAAAAGGTTTGAGCCTTTTTTAGTGGTTTTTTGAAAGATGATAACGGGAACACAATAGAGGGTTTATTTTAGCACTGTTGAGAGAGTGGAGGAAAAAGGTTTTGCTTGTAGTACGGTGGGTCATCTTGAGGCTTGGCATCCACAGTTTTGAGTATTTGCTGATGCTGAGCTTGTGGCTAGAGGGCATCCGAGGAGGTCCTGGACATGACCAAAAGTGGCATCTGAAATGGATCCCCCACAGATAGCGAGGATCTATTGTGCTAGAAATTGATTGACAGAAAAGGAGATATTGCATACAATTGACAATTATGGGACTCTCTGCCACAAAATGTGGTGATGACCACTGACTTGCAGTTCAGAATGGCATGTCTACTTGAAAGTAAGCTCCACTGTGTTCAGTTGGCCATCCTGCCAGGAAACGGTATATAGGATTGCAGTCCCAATTGGCTTTAGCCCTAATTCTATCCCCCACCAGCAGTGCGGATGAGGATGCTCCAAAAAGGCTTAAGCTGCATCCATTGGGTGAGGGAAGGTGACCCGAGGGCGAATGGGAGGTAAATAAAAAGCATCTGCGACCTCTTTTATGGCGTATGTCCAAGAAGAGGAAAGGGATGGGGAGGTTTGTAATGGAGGGGATAAGAACTGGTACTCCTCATTGCTGCCGGATCCACCCCTCTTGCTTCTTCCACATCCGTGGCTCCTTCCTCTCCCCATCCAGTTATGCCCCCGGTCTTCCCACTGCCTCACTTCATCCAACCCCCACTGCTCAGCAGTAGGCTGCAGTAGGATCAGGTGGCAAAGCTGTGGCACTGCTCCTCTGGCGGAAGCGCTCAAATATAGCTAGTGATGAAGTGCTGCACGCACCACTGGCAGCCATTTTGTTACAGATTCCTCCCAACAGCCAATCCACGATAGGATTGGATAGCATAGGATGGGGTTGTTAGTTAAGTCTGTTGAGCTAATTAGCCATGACAGTCAGATGGAATCTCCATTTGCAGAAGCAATATGCTTCTAAATGGCCAATGCGCTTTGTGCTCTCTTGTGAACTTCCAAAGGCATCTGGCTGTTTGCTCTTTGGAAAATTATACACCTTGGTCTGGTCCAGCCAAGCAGTTGTTAGCTAGGCCTTTAGGAGTGGCAGTCAGTGAAGTATGGTGGGAGCCACTACCATATGGTTTTCTTACGCATCACACATATGTGATCCCTGTCCTGGTAAACCTTCATACCAGAGACTTCTGCAGCCTTTTCCACCCCATTAATCAGGCCAGGCTGTACATTACCTGTGCATTGTGATAAAAGACCTTGCTTGAGATTGTGGAGGTTGACATGTATGCATTGGCATGCAGCTTCAGGGCCTATGGTTTTTGAGGGGAAAGGGGCCTTGTAAAATGCCCCACTTTCTCTTCAGTGCAATGGTTCTCAAACCTTTTAGCTCTGGGACCTACTTTTCAGAATGACAATCTGTCCGGGACCACTGGGAATGATGTCATGGCCAGAAGTGACATCATTGTGACGCCAGAGCCTGCTGCTTTCCTGAGAATGAGGCAATAAGTTGGGTTATTTCTCAGCCATTTTCCAATAGCAAAGTGAATCAGAAAAAAAAAGCCCATTTACAACCCTTTCCAGCATCCCACGTTGCCATATTTTCAATATGGCTACTCTAGATGCTTTGCAACCCACCTGAGATTGGCTTGCAACCAGTGATGTCATGCACCCACTACGCACCACTACGCGAGTACCGGTTTCTAGAAGTTGAGCTGGCCTAAATCATTATTTGTTTGGCATTTGGACAAGTGCCAATCAAAAGTGAGTACCGGTTTCTAAATCATTTGGATGACACCACTGCTTGCAACCTATTGGTGGGTCCCGACCCACAGTTTGGGAGCCACTGCTTTAGTGGGTTAAGGGATTTAGCTTTAACTGATATTGGGCAGGATACTCTTATGGATGCTCGATGGACTGAACTCAGCACAAGCAGCCTTGAGGCCTATCACATTGTCCTTTCAGTCTCTCATTCTGCTGCTCCCTGTTTGTAGATGGAGAAATGCCATATCAAGCTGACTTCCTTGTGAAGAACTGGAATGTGGAGGAAGTGCTCCCAATCGACATCCAGGAACTTTTTCACGAAGCTGTAGATGGCATGTGGGAACAAGAAGGCTTGGTTGTCGTCAATATTACCTCAGCTTTGGACCGGGGAGGAAGAGTGCCTTTGCCGATTGAGAACAGGAAGGAAGGGTAAGGAAAGGGAGCCTCTTGTGAGCCATGGAAAAGGCAATCAACCTTTTCCACAACCGTCAAGGTCCCAATCTCCTCAGTGATTCCTCACCCAACTCAATGTAACTTTAGGGCAGTTCCATCTTTCTGTGTTATTTCCTCGCAGCTAGAGACAGAGGAATTCACACAAGCATTTTGAAGGTGAAAAATGTTTCCCTTACCTCCTCCATTTTACATGGTATTGTGAAGACATCCTATTTTATAAAGAATTGCAAGTTTTCACATAAGAAACATTCCATACATGCTGTATTTGTCCATCACAATTGAATTCAATTTTGTATTGAATTCAAAATTCCCTCTTGAATTTTACCTCATGGTTTTGTGTATCCCATCCATAAGGCAACTGAAGTGATTACGTCAGGCGGCTCTACTGCTGCTTCTTCTCATTACGTTCCATGGATTGGAAAACAGAGAAGGACAGAGAGGAAGAGGAAATGTGGAGGAGAGGAGAATGCTGATAGGGGTCTCCAAACCTTTCAGTACAAGGGCCATTTTACACATTTTCACAGGCTGAAAAAACCAGTTATACAAATGAATGAGTTTGACTGGGATCTTTTTTGTAATCAGCATGATACGGTTCAGAACAAAAGAGAAATGTGACAATTATAAAGAAACAATGCCTTGCTTAAATTGAGAAATGATATATAATGAGTAAAAATGTCAAACAAAAAAACAGTTGCCAAAAAAAAAGGCAAAAAAAAAGTTGCTGCAGGCCACATGGCGGTCCAGATGTGGCTCAGGCCATAATTTAGAGACCCCTGAGCTAGAGCATTGGAGAGAGGGAGACAGATATGCTTTTGTTTCCCTCCATCTTTGTGATTCTCCAATGTTACTCTTATTCTTCCCTACCCCATCCTTGATTCCTGTGTTTTTCTGTGCTCTTTCCTCAGGGTTTACATCAAAGTGGGTTCCAAGGATCCATTCACTGAATGCCTGACAATGGCCAAGTCCCCTGACAACCAATACCGGTGTAAATTGGAGCAGCAGCCACTCATTAACTGTTATGACAGCTTCAGCCGTCATTTCATGGTTGACTGGTGCAACCTGACCTTGGTGAGGAGATTTTGGGAAAAGTGGGAGCTGGTGTGTAGAAGCATTTGGATAGCCTTCCCTGAGATTATCCCCCAATTCTCTTTCTCAGATAGACCTCACAAATATAAGCCCCACAGAAATGGTGGTCTATGGAGATGGGGTGCTTGAGGATAACAGTGGATTCAATCCTCCGGACGACGCACCTGACAGGATCTTCTTTGACGACTTTCTGCTCACCTTCCTCCTTCCCTTTCTCTTGGGCCTTTTCCTCAGTCTCATCCTGGCCTACATCATGTGTGGCAGGCGGGAAGGCGTGTAAGTTTTTTTATTTATTTATCTATGTATTCACTACATCTATGTTCTTTCTGCCCAGGTACTCCAGGTGAGTCACAATTTATGGCTTACAGTCTAATTAGACATAATACAAAAGGGAAAAGGGACAAGCAGGGAAAAGGAAAATAAGCCACATTGCCATGGCTTAAGGTAGTTAAAGAGGGGAGGAGTCAAATGGCACTTGATCAAACGGCACTAGACCAATGGAGGGGACCTCACTGTCTCAGGGCACAATTTTAACTTGTCGTTGCACCTGCTGAATGCTCTTGCACTGCACCAGTGCTGTCGCACATGTGCCATAAGGCACGTCTGTGCTGTGGATTCAGTTGCTGGGCTGGCATAAGCCACAGTGTCGGCACATGGGTGCCACCGCACCCATCAGCTGCGCCTGTCAAGCACTGCCTTAGCTCTGCCGATGCAGGGCCATACCAAGGGCGTGTCAGAGGCGGGTGGGAGGTGTAACAGGGAGGTGCCATGGGCGGATATGGGGGTGGAAATGGGATTCAGCCGTTGGGCCTTATCCAAACCCCCATCCCCGGGCTGGGCAGCCCTGATTTGGCCGGCTCCTGGCCATGTCACCTTGTGCCTGCTCTTTTGCAGGTGCAGATCTGAGCAGCCCAATAGGGTTGACTGCGGCTTACCCTGGGGCAAGGGGAAAATATTCCCTGCCTCACGCTGAGCTGCTGCCGCCTCTTAACATCATTAGGATGCAGTGCAGGTGAGCCTGCCGGCCTTTTCCAGCGCAGGTTAGGATTGCATCCTCAGTGTGCTTCTGATGCAGCTGAGTGAAATGGCTGCTCATGGAGACAATTCTAGGAGGAGAGGAGGCTGAAACTGTGCCATTTGACTTCACCAAGGCAAAGGTATGGTTCTTAGCTATCTTCCTGTGACTAGAAGTTGGGCATACATCCAAGGCTAAGGGGACTGGACACAATGTTTCGTGATAATGAGTCCTTCTGGTGAAAGTGCATGGACAATACACAAAGAACCCTGTGTCTACTCTGTATTAGGCCAAACAAACCATGTGATTGGGGTTCTGGTCATGTGAATAAGGAACATTAGGTGAATAAGGGGCTACTCAGCAGGGCAGGTGTCTGCATAGGAGTGTTCTATGAGTTCAGGTGTGTTTTACCATCTCTTTTCCCCTCTGTTTACTGAAGTCATGTGAAAATATCCCAGAATTCTCTTCTGTCTGGTTCTTTAGAGGGAAGATTGTCCTTCTGTTGCAGGCAGAGAGTTGTGTGGAAAGGGGTGGAGTTTCTCTTAGTCTATTGGCAATGGTTCCATGAAGAATTGCTTTGATACAATTCTGGATCCATGACTGAGAAAGACCAGATTCCATTTCTGTTGCTAATTGCCTCTAACACCAGTTCTTTTTTTTCCTTTTTTTCAATTGTAGGCAAAAAAGGGACATGAAGACCTCAGAGTAAGTACTGTTATTTTCCCCTCTGAATATACTGTCTTCCCTTTTGCAGCTGAATTGGTTTATGAAGATGTATAATTTCCTACTTCAGTTCCCACCCTCTGTTGTTTTCTACTGTGGAGGTGGCCAGAAATGCACACACTATCCTGAATATGAATTGTTCTGTAGTAGTGCATGGATTCTTGTGCGTTGATAGCATTCAGCTAAAAGTCTGTTGACCATTTTGAACTGTCTATAACACCATGCTAGGCTACCAAATAAGGAAACGTAAAACATGATGACACATACAAAAGCATCACAGGGTAGTTGTGATCCCACAATCCACCAAAGCGGTTCCTGTGACAACCATTTAGTTCAAGCCCCTCCCCCTCTACCCTCATAACCGGTGGCCAAGTGGGGCCCAGTCATAACCGCCATACACAGAAACCCCATGCAACACCATCCTTGCTGTGTGAGGCAGGCAGCCTTTGGACTCTCAGAAGAACCATCAACTGAAAGACCCACAAGTTCAGTGGAGTGCAACAACTAAGAGAAAAACAGAAGCCAAGCCAAGGAAACTTTGGGGACAGGATAAGAAACTAGGAACCAAACTTAAGGAAAAAATGGTTACCATAAGCGACACTCCTGTGCTTTTCAACCAGAGCAACATTGAATATTCAGATGGAGACAATTCGGATGCCGACAATTCTGAACCAATAAGTGCAGATTTCTTCATCCCCAAAGTGCAAGAAAGTGGGAAGGCTGGTGAGCCCCAGCCGTCCTGTTCTGGACTCCATCTCAAGCCCCTTCGATCTTCGTCGAAAAGCAGAAAGGTCGCCAAACCTTCCTTCCCCTGGAAACTTGTGTTGCCGAAACGTGGCATCTCCAAGCTCATTTTCCAAGTTGTGGCTTCCACTGAGAGGCGCAGCGGTATCTCCCTGCAAGGAATCAAGAAGTGTGTTGTCGCCACAGGCTATGACCTTGAGAGGCGCAAGCATTACTTCAAGAGGGTTCTGAGAGCCTTGCTTGCAAAGGGTTTGTTGAGGAAGCTTACAGGCCGTGGACTTACCGGCTCCTATGCAGTCAGCGGGATGATGAGAAAGGTGATGAGGAGGAGGCAGCAGAGGAGGAGGAAGAGAACAAAAGGCTTAAGAAAAAAGAGGGCCCCTAAGGGAAAGGGGAAGCCAAGGAAAAAGAAGGCCAAGGCTATAGAACCTGAGATATCATCTGACACAAATACAGTCACATGTTGATGACATGAGATTTCCATAGCTGAAGCTGTGTGTAAGGAAAAAAAAATAAAAGTGGCATATTTCAACGGACTCAATTTTGGTGTTAATTGTTTGGATCGGAGATGGGAGTGTTGAGTCATGAGAAGGCACACTTACCTCAGCCTTCTAAACATCTAAGCCTGAGACAACTGTGAGATGTACGGTATTAACCATGGGGATGGAAAAGAAAACAGTTCAGATGACTGAGATCCACCCCTTCTCTTGCAGAAAAATACGGGGAGAGCGGAAAGTCACTCCATTACCCCAGACATCAGAAACAGTGATGAGGGGTGATGAGGTGGATATGTATGAAATCACAGTTGGGGGATGCCCATCTCCTCCTCTTGCCTTCACCCAGAGGCTGGGGAACCACTCAGTAAGGACAGGGCTAGCATTAGACAAACGGTCTCAGACACCAGGGGATCTTGGGACAGGCCTTCTTAAAGCCTTGGCAGATTTATCTGGGAACAGGCCTTAAGGTCCTAGAGAGCCCAGTTCTAAGCATGTCTTCTCAGACGTATGTCCCATTGTAGTCAATGGGGCTTACTTCCAGGTAAGCATAGATAGGATTGTGGCCTTAGTTCCAGACTGTTAAGGGCTTGGCGGCCAAAACCAGCACCCAATTCTGCATCCAATTCCCCTTCTTTAATGTGCCCATTCATAGCTTGTTCTTTTCTTCAGCTGCCCCTCCCCCTGACCA
>JAJKFI010000075.1:106112-117007 GCA_029204185.1 Lerista edwardsae | reverse complement strand
CTCTCTCTCTCTCTCTCTCTCTCTCTCTCTCTCTCTCTCTCTCTCTCATCTTCAAAATACAAAACCTGCCAGTTACTAAATGGACAGTACAGCCTTCAGAGGAAGCAAGGAGAAAACTGTTGCGAGTTGTTTGAAATAAGCTGATGAAACCGTCATGATGAAGGGCAAATTGGCCTTTTGGAAACCAAGGTAGCAGTAGTTGGGACTAATGCTTCTTTGTCTCGCAGTGACTTCTTTTCCTGCTGAAGCCCTTTTCCCTGTGTGTGTGTGTGTGTGTGTGTGTGTGTGTGTGTGTGTGTGTGTGTACTTGTTCTAACATTGAAACGTCTCATAGAGGGACATTGGAAGCAAAATGTGGAACCCCCATGAGGGAAGATGCCCAAGGAATTATAAGACATGACACAAGAGTTTGTGTGAAAAGCTTATCGAGATGGAAATATAGGAGGCCAAAGGCTGATTTCCGTATACTCACACGTTTACATGGAATTTTGACTGAAGCATAATCATAGCTAGTATTGGCTTAGAAGCATGGCTCCTATCCGTGACCCTGAGGGCTAGCGACCTCTTTATCTTTCAGAATTGAAGCTCTCTTCCATTTTTCGGACTTTCTCCCACCAAGACTGAGGAATCTGCTGTCAGAACCCACTGGATGAAAAAGAGTGGTGGATCCGGCATAGATGGAGGCAAGCTCTGCACTAGACAACTTGAAAGATCAATCCATATAATAATAGCCCAAGATTTGAAACCATTTAGAGCCAACTCCTATCCAATTTTTTGGCGCTGGTGCAGGGATGCCAAAAGGGCATGACCTGCATCCTGCAGTGTGGGGGGGGCAGTCATGGAGGCCTCACCAATGTGAGAGTGCAATCCTAAGATGTGCTGGAATGGCGAGGCCAGTTGGCCAGCGCCATCTCCAGCGCTGCTTTGGGGAGGCTGAAGCCTCCCTGGCACAAGGGCACGTTTGTGCCCTTGCCGTAGAGGAGGCACTAGCCTCCCCTACGGCCACCTTGGATCTACGCCTGCTAAACAGCAGGCGCAGATCCGAGGAGACCGCACAGCCCAAATCGGGGCTGCACGGCCTCGGGATGAGGCCTTGGATTCGACCTTATGGCCCCTCCCTCCCGGGCCAGCATGCCCACAGCCCACCCTCCCCCACTCAGAAATGCCCTCCCCCGCCCACTCCCTCCCTCGGCCCAGCTCGTCACGCCTCTGTGCCAGACGGTCTTAGCTGGCACAGAGGGAGACAAGTGGGGGTGCTCCAAGGCCGAGTGCTGGTCTCAGCGCTCTGTGCGTAGCGTTGATGCTACCACGTAGCATCGATGCTCCTGGGCGCCTAGGATGGCGCCTTGAATGTTTGCTTTCTTACATCGGGGCTGCACTGCGACTGCATTGGTGTTGGAAAGTTGAATAGGATTGGGCCCAGTGATGTCATGCAGGGGGTACGCGGGGGTACGCGAGTACCGGTTTCTAGGATTACAGCTGGCCCCGCCCATTCGCCCGCCCACTTGTCGACTCCGCCCTCTGCAACGTTTGAATTTCCTGCATGTTTGAGTTGCCTGCATGTTCTCAGAGCCAGGCAGGCAGGCAGGCAGCGAGCGGAGCCTTTCCTTTCCTTGCCACTGAAAAATGAGTTGCTCTGGGGTTTTAACACGATGCCAGGCCTCCTTAACATGTTCTGGGGGTGCTGTGGAATACTGTTGCCACTGTTGGGTCAGTTTAAAATCATCTGAGGCCTCAAAAAGGGCTTTTTTCATGTCACTTCCTGCCACGACATCACTTCTGGCTTATGACATCACTTCCGGTGGGCGGGTCCCGACACGTGCCAATCAAAAGTGAGTACCTGTTCTTAAATCATTTAGATGACACCACTGATTGGGCCCTTAAACCCACCATCCACCACTGGTCCGGCAGCTAGTTTTCTATACACAACTCCTCTTGTGAAACAAAACTCCAGACCTTGGAGATTCCCACAAGATTTTAGAGTTGTCTCATCATCCCTAGTTCTACCCCTTCTTGTCTTCCCATCCAGAATGGCAGTTGCCACAGCACAGCATTGATTTTTTTCGCTAACCCAAGAAACCTGGCACTCTACTGGGTCTGCTGCCAGCATTCTCCCCCACCCTCTTTCCCTATTCCTACCACAACTCACATATCATGGAGGGAAAGGGCCAGTGGTGAGCCCAGATTTGGCCAGAGGCATACCCAGAGGGGGGGTCACAGCACTCAATTTTGCAAGCAGCCTCTCCCTGTCCTCTTCAGAGCCATTCATGGCCAGCGTAGCCTTCGTTCTGCTTAACCACTGGGAATGGCTTCAGAAAGGAGCTGGAGAGGCTGCTTGCAAAACTCAGTGCTGTGATCCCCCTCTAGGTGCGACTCTGGGTCTGGCTGCTGGGCTCCTTCAGGATGTAGAAGGATCTTCACATCGTCCCTTGCTCTTTCCTTGCACTGCCTTGACCCCCTGCCAAGGGGTGCCGTGGCCCATCCCCACACGTTTCCCACCTCCAAAAGTCCAAAACACCTCGATCTTCTGAGAACTGGAGCCAGCCGCAGGTTGGCATTTTGAGAAGCGAAAAAAATGAGTGCCGCTTTTCCGAAATCAAGGGAGGCTGCTAGTGAATTTCGATTGGCAAGTTATTCCAGCACAGAAGTTAGGGAGGGGTTCCAGTGAAGAGCGGGGAGTGAAGAATTCAGGACACCCACCTAAAGAAATCCTGGCAGCAAGAGTGGAGCCCTGCCACAGCTATAATTAAGTCCACATTGGAGCGAAATGCAGAGGGAATGCAAGATGGATCGGGGAAGGGGAGGGGAGCCATTGCAGACTTGGGGTAGGGGTAGATGGGAACCAGCAGCCACATCATTAAAAGAAGTCTTGGCAGAAAGTGGCTTTCCTTGATTCATAGCAGCTGGGCCAGGACAAGGGAAGGAAAAATGTCTGCCCGACTGGGAAGGAAATGGTGTGCAGAGAGGGGGAACTGGGACCATACCTTGAATGTGCAACTGGTTTTCAAGTGGGGAGGGAAAATTAAGAGTGGCAGGGGGGAGATCTCAGTGTTCATAAGAAAGGGACGATGCTGGGGGGTCATTTGTACATCAGAGTTTGCCCTTTCATTTTGACCTCATTTCAGGCAAGGAAGACGGGACTGGAACTCCAGTGCCACGTGTCTTCAGTCCTCTGCGTTGCGGTTTGGCAGGATACCACCTCTGCTGCTGACGGATGAAAAAGAAAAGGGAAAAAAAAAAACCATGCTGCCTTTTCTCCTTAGTGCCCTCCCCTCTTTCGCCTTTGACAACATTGGTTTCAGACGGAGGCAGAGTCCTTCTCCTTCCCACAAAACTCTGGAGCAGCAGATTTATTCTCGAGCAGCAAGCTGAGGAAAAAATGCCCAAGCACCAAAACAAACATTCAGTGTTTGTCGAGCAAGCGCTGAGATGATCAAGCGCTGTCTGGATTGTTCTGCTTCATACTGCAAATAGTTGAAAAAATAGTCCTACAATCAATCAATCAATCAATCAATCAATCAATCAATCAATCAATCAATCAGTCAGTCAGTCAGTCAGTCAGTCAGTCAGTCAGTCAGTCAATTAATCAAAGTCCTGCACTTAGAAAACTAGCAGCTCAAGAAGAGGAGTGTACTGGAACACTTCACACTTCAGTCTAATTAGAACTACAGGTGGTGTTGTGGTTAGAGTGTTGAACTTGAGTTCAAGTCCCCAGGCGGCCATGAATTTCACTGGGCATATTTGGGCCAGTTCTTCTTATAGATCTCCTCATTTGATCCTCTCAGTCTTTGAGGCAGAGCCTAGCCTACCTCACAAGGTTAGCATGCAAATCAAATGACATCTATACACACTGCCTCGTGCTACTTGGAGAATAGGTGGAGTAAAAATCAATTAAATGCATTTCGTTTCTGTACAGTTTTTCATGGAGGAGGATTCAGATTTGTATGCCCCCAGCTGCACTCCCAAATGGTAGAGCCGCCACCCCCCCACACATCACAGATTTACCATCTCAGTGAAAAGCAGCTCTGAACCAAGACCGCAGCACATTCTCAATGACATCACTGGCTGGAAAGAAAAGAGGGGAGGGGCATTAGCCTCGCGGAGCAGTGTCTGTAAAGAAGAGTCTCAGAGAAGGAATGTTCCCTTCTCAGCTCTCAGAAGTTTCATCACTGAAAAACAACATAAATGGCAACTTGCCACTGAGGTTTACAATAAGCAGAATATGAGTCAATTACTAGACTTGAAAACCGTTTGAGACTCTCTGCAAAAATGTTGGTTCAACACTGACACTCTGCCGCATAGTCATTCTAGACCAAGAGATGCTCACTAACGTCACATTTCTGTGTTCCTGCAATCAATGGTGCGAGTGGTGAATTTTGAACTGCAGGAGCTCACAAGGATACCTTCCCCTTTGCCTCACCCCAATAAGACTATGCAAAAATAAAAAAAATAAAAAAAAACCCTGCACAAATCAACTAAGGGTGCAATTCTAACCAACTTTCCAGCACCGAGGTAAGGTAAGGGAAAAAACTTACCAGCTCAGAGGTAAGGGAATATTCTACTGCAAGATGTAGCACATACCCATTGGCACAGCTATATCAGTAAGGGAAGTTGGTTAGGATTGTGCCCTTAATTTCTGTATTAGAGTGTGTGTTTTTTCCTCCTGCCACCTACATTGAAACTTCTTTTCCAGTGTCTCATCTTCCCAAATTTTCAATGATGGCTGCCCTAGCTGCTATGTGACCCACCTGAAATAGGCTCACGACCCACCTAGTGGGCCCTGATCAACAGTTTGAAAAGAAAATGAAAACACTGTCAGCAAATGTTTAAAAATTGAACCACAGAATGAAAAGAATTCATATAAATGTAAAAGGTAGCCTCTGCATGTTTACTCTCACTCTCACTGTGTCCGATAGGACTTTTTCTCAGGCAAATTTGCATAAGATTGTAGCCTTACAACCCAACCCTTTGCCCAATCCTATCCACATCTACTCAAAAGTAAATCCCATTGTAGTCCATGGGATTTACTCCCAGGAAAGTGTGGATAGGGTTGCATCCTCAGAAGTAAGTCCTTTTGTCCAATGGAACCTACTCCTAGGTGAGCCTGTTCAGGATTGCAATATCCTGAACAGCTACATTTGATAACTGAGGTGATCCGTGGGAAAAAAACCCTCTGGATATTATTTCCCTATGCATCTTTCTTAGTTTGCCTCCAGCCGGGTCTGATGCTTCTTTCTGAGAAAGAAAAATTTGAAAGTCAACATCTGAGTACTGCAGCCGATGACATCAGCACTTTTGCTCTAGGAGAAATCCTAGACCTCCGCTCCTTCCTGTTTCCCCTAGACAACACCCCTGTCTGTAATATTTTAAACACTTGCACAGCATCAAAGCACTTCCTTTTATTGTACCAAAGTTCATAAGATGAGGGGAAATATGCAAGCTGGAGAAAGATGAGGTGTGCAGAAAAAGACCACTCACCAGCCGCACTGATTGTGAGCCCTTGGTACTGGAGAACCGAATCTAGAGAGTCTGGATAATGGACTGGGTAATGGACTTTCAGCACTTTCAGTCCCCCTTTCAGCACTGGGACCAACTTTTTAAAACAACACTCTGTCAGAAACCATCTAGCTTTAGGAGAGAGAGAAAAGTTTCATTTTACCAGCTGCTTAAGCCTCTGTTTTTATATTTTTTTAATCATGGTGGGGGCAGTGGTGTTCCTAGAGGAGGTGCAAAATGCTAAGTTTGCAGGAGCCTGAGTCCCCTCACCCCTCACTTCCAGAGCAATTGGTGGCTGTGAGAGCAAAGCCTCAGCCATTCTCGTAGCCATGAATGGCTCTGAAGTGGGGAGGAAGGGGCAGCTTTACACAGGAGCTCAGGCTGCTACCAAACGTTTTGCCCCCTCTAGGAAAGCCATAGGAGAGACTTCTGGAGTGTTCCAATGGCCTTGCATTCCGCTTTGCAGTAGACCAAGCAGTGGGGTCATCCTACTGGTACGCTGGGCGGGACATCCGGGTGATCGGCAGCCCGCCCGTCGCATACCACAGCGTTACACCGTTTGTGTAATGTACGCAAGCGGCGTAACTGGTTACGCAAATGGCGTAATGCTGCGGTATGCGACGGGCGGGCTGCCGATCACCTGGATGTTCCGCCCAGTGTACCAGTAGGATGACCCCACTGAGATCAAGGCATGTTACCTACTCGCAAGGTGCAGCTCAGTTTCACTTTCCATAAGGCTCAGCACGTTTTCCTTGTCAGTTGTCAGCTAGTCAATTTTGCGACCTACCAAAAATCAGGTTGCGACCCACCGGCGGGTCCTGATTCACCACTGGTCTGGGACAGTGTTTCCCAAACTGTGGGACGGGACCCAATGGTGGTTGATCATTGGTGGGCAGTGAAACTGAAACTGACAAAGCTGATAGCCCACAAGGAACATGTATCAAGCCCTAAGGAAAGTGAAGCTGAGCGTCATGTGCGCGTTTACTCGTGAGTAGGCAAAGATGCCTCAGTCCACTTCGATAGGCAGGCCGAGAGGAATGCAATGCCACCAGAATAGCCCTGATCTGATGAATGTGGAGTTCTCAACAAATGCTCCAGTCACCCACACACTCCATAGAAAAACAGATAAAAACAGAGGCTCAAGTGAAACTTCTTTGGGTCACCCAATTCTAACCTGCATGCAGAGGCGGATCTACAGGGAGGGCAGAGCTCTAAGTTTTGCAAGAAGCCTTACCCTGTCATGTAAGTCCCTCCTCTCCCTTGCTGCTGTAGCCAGTAAGCAACGCCAAGATGTTGCTTTTCCCTGTGAGGATTGGCTAAAACGGTGCAGGAGAGGAGTGATTTCCACTGCAAGGTAAGGCTTCTTGCAAAACTTAGAGCTTTGCCCTCCCTTAGATCTGCCTCTGCCTGCGTGGGAGTAGGCAGGCCAGCTGTCCTGTGCTGCATCCTGCACTGGGTAGGCAGCGTAAGAACATAAGAATATAAGAAGAGCCCTGCTGGATCAGGCCAAAGGCCCATCTAGTCCAGCTTCCTGTATCTCACAGCGGCCCACCAGGTGCCCCAGGGAGGCATAAGACAACAAGATGCTTGCATCCTGTTGCCACTCCCTTGCACCCAGTACTCTGAAGTAGCCTACTACTAATGTAAGGAGGCTACAACCCATCATTGCCTATAGCCCACAATGGACTGTTCTTCCAGAAATCTGTCCGATCCCCTCTTAAAGGCATCAAGACCAGATGCCATCACCACCTCCTGTGACAAAGAGTTCCACAGATTAACTGCCCGCTGGGTAAAAAAATACTTCCTTTTCTCTTTTTTAACTCTCCCAACCCTCAGTTTTAGCGGATGCCCCCTGGTTCTGGTGTTTTGAGAGAGGGAAAAGAACATCCCTTTATCGACTCTATCCCTTCCATGCATAATTTTGTATGTCTCAATCAAGCAGTGTCCCACAAGCAGTGGGAGCTCACTGCAGGGCAAGGGGACTTTGTCCCTTTACTCTGGGATAGGCAGCCCTGGCAGCCTGGGGACGGGGGTTAGGATCCAGTCTAACAGCTGGATCCATGCTCCACCCTCCTCCCCATGCTGGCCTGGCATAAAATGAAATGGCATAAAACTTGCAGCTTTATGGAACATAAAAGATGTCCCTTATTCCAAACTCTTCAGTACCATAACATGATTTCAAATACGGCACTCTTGTTCTGGAAGCTTCCTTGTTTTTATTTTCTTCCATGCTGGCCAATCACACTTTATTTCAGCCTGGCAAACTCCATCGTGTTTCCAGCTTGTGAAGAAGTCTTTGCCGGCGCCATCAGATCATGCGCCTTTCAGGGCTTGAAAACTGAGCTACAGGTGGGAAGGAAAAGGAGGGGCTTTTCTATTCTCCATCAATGCTTGAATGAGAAGAGGAAATGGGAAGAACGTTAAACAAGGAGTGCTGTGGCAAGGGGTCCTAGCCTGTCAGTGTTTTCATTCTTTCTTGACAACATTTCATTCAAAAGATCTTGCTCTATACCTGGGGGCTAGAGAAAGAAAAAACACACACACAACAATCTCCCTTATCAGATCTGAATCCAAGGGGCCTCATGGCAAAATGTTCTTCATGAACATAAGGAGAGCCTTGCAGGATCAGGCCCTGGGCCCATCTAAAGTCCGATCCTAACCAACTCCCAGCACGGCAATGCAGCTGTGCCAATGTAGCACTTGCTGTATTCCATAATAGGCCTCCTCGGAGTAAGGGAACATTTATTCCCTTGTCCCAGGGTAAGCCCATGCTGGGCTTCGAGGTCTACTCTGCACTGGTGCACGTCTGTGCCTCCAGGTTGGAAGATTGAGACTGGGAAGGATGTTAGGATCTGGTGGACAACACTGCTGCTGCTGCCAAAACCGCTCCCTTCCCTGTCCCAATCCACCCTCCTCCTATTGCTGCCCTGTTCTGCCCACCCCTGTCTCCCACCTGCTTTATGCCAGCGGCGTAGCTAAGGGCGCAATCCTAAACTGAGTTAGGCCGGCATAAACTAAGCCAGCAAAGTTTGGCCAACACAAGGGCCAAAGTAAAATTCGTTTGGACCACTCTCAGTCAGAGAGGCTAGTACACAGAGGTGCACCATCCTCCCTGACTCCGAGAGTGGTCCAAACACGCTTTATGGTGGCCCTTGTGCTGGCCAAACTTTGCTGGTTTAGCTTATGCCAGCCTAACTCCAGTTTAGCATTGCACTCTAAGAGGGTGCAGGGGTAGCAATTGCAATCCCCCGAACTGGAGAAAAAGCATTTGGGGGTGGGGGGGCAAACAAGCTAAGCTTGACACTCGTAGCCAAACTTGTGAAAACATATGAATACATGTTGTATATCAACCAAACAATCAATCGATCGATCGATCGACAGTACCGCTTATGTTCCGTTTTTCAACACAAAGTTCATAAAGCGGTTTGCAGGCAAATATAACAATAAAATGAAATGGCTCCCTGTCCCAAAAGGGCTCACAATCTAAAAAAAAATGCAGACCACCACCAGCAACAGCCACTAGCAAAGACACTGCGCAGGGGTGAAGAGGGACAATTACTCTCCCCCTGCTAAATATAAGAGGGACATCACTTGAAAAAGTGCCTCTTGCCCAGTTAGCAGGGGTATATCATTGGGAAGGTAATTTAATGCTAGATGCAATGAAACACACCACATTGGAATATCTGTATTCTATCAAAAGGTGCAGCCAATTCACCAGAAAACTTATTTATTTACTTAATACATTAAATTTGATTTCATCGGGGGGGGGCTACAAAATCTTTGCCCCAGGTATCAGATGCCTTAGCCACGCCACTGCCTTGTGTGCACATTTACCTGTGCCAGCAGGTGTCTGGTGGCTACAGGGACATGGAGCCATCTACTTGCAGCCTGTCGCCTTTTGAGGCAACCAGAAAGTGTCTAGCATTGCCAGAATGCTTTTTCCAGCGACACTATGTGCTTTCAGAATTGGGGCATTGGGAAATGGGGAAAATTTTGGGATTTGGGGATTGTTTTCTGTGGGTTGCAACTGAAGAATGATTTTGTCCTTTTGTTTTTGTCGGAAACAGCTGTAGCTCTCTGGGCAATGGCCACAGCAAAAGCAGCTCAACTTAATATGCTGCTACTCTTCCCAGCAGTGGTTCTTGCTGGCTTCCATTTTCACCCCAGAATGCACTGCAAAGAGGCACAGTATGTTCTGTTTGTTCATACTGCTGTGTTCAGACGGCTGTTGCTCCCCCATTCCCGGTAAGCAGCCTCCCACCTTGAAAATCCTGGAAAATTTTGCACCCTCCTGAAGCTGAGAAAAGCCCCCTCCCATTTTCACTGCCTGCAAAACTTAGGGGAGGGGGAAAATCAGGTCAAAGCCTAAGCACTTTTAATTTGCAAAACAACAGGAAGAAAAGCATTTGAATACGGTTGCTGGAAATCAGTCTGATCACCGGAGTTTTAATCAATGACTTTGTTGATTAAATTTGCATATGTGCCAAAATAAACACAAGAAACATGCAATACTTGTTTTTACATGGTGCACCTGCATATATTATAGTGTAGGGGGGACCCTAAACAAAACCCCGCTGAATCTCATCCTCTGATTCCCTCTGATTTTAGACAAATCAGTTTCAAATCAGCCATCTCAAAGCAGTAGCTAAGAGAGCAGGCACAAATGCAAGGGGGCTAGGCCCCTTTTGCCCCCTTGTAATTTGAGCACTGGTGCATGCACATGTTATGGCAAAACTCTTATTCTAAGATGCAGTCTCCCCAATTTGGGAGAAATGGAGAAGGCCTCTTTTGATGGTACTGCCAATTGGCACTGTGTATAAATATTTGTGTTAAAATAATAATTTTCAGCATGCCAGGTAACCAGGGATACCTTTTTACTGGATAAGACATTGTTAATGGTTTAACCATTTTATCCATTAAGCATTGCAGCCAGACTAACTGTCTAAAGAGAAGCGAATAACTGTTGTTAATATTGCTAATATTGGGCATTTGCTTAGGCAAGGGAAAGGTGGGGTATAAATTCAGCGGCGTCATTCACCCGGTACGCTGGGCGGGACTTACCTTTGAGCGGCAGTCCGCCCGTTGCGTCACGCCGTGTTCCGCCGCTTTCCTGCCCGCCCCGGCGGGACACGGCGTCACGCAACGGGCGGACTGCTACTCAAAGGTAAGTCGCCGCTGCATGCACCCCGGTATCCATTGAGGTTCAGTTCTGCCCCTTGCTGTGGAGACCAATATATGCGGATATTGGGTCTGCTTTTTAAAAGGCTTAACATAGACAAAATAAGTCAGAAAATACATTTCCCCACCTTCACACTGCAACATTGCTCTGTTTTCAGAGCTGCAGGGCAGTTTTCTGAGCTCCCAGAAGCCACTTTCAGGCTGTACAACTGCCTCCCTTG
>JAJKFI010000075.1:94397-105712 GCA_029204185.1 Lerista edwardsae | reverse complement strand
ATATTATATAAAAGCACTGAACTAAAAACAAAATTTGAAAAAAAACCTTTAACTTGAAAATTCAAACTGTTAACACTCACAAAAGGAATATAGCAAGAGTAAGGTCTGCAGCTTCCAAGATGGCTGCTTCCAGCTTTCTGCGACCCACCTGGCATTAGGTCACGACCCACCAAGTGGGTCCCGACCCAGTTTGAGAAACACTGCCTTAAACAAAGAGATGGCGTGGAGCTTGCTGGGGGTACACTTCTTATTTTGTTTAAGCAGCCTGTGAAAAGAACTTGTATAAAAACACAAGAAGAGCTGTGCTGGATCAAGCCAAAGGCCCATCTAATCCAGCTTCCTGGATCTCACAGTGGTCTACCAGATGCCTCAGGGAGCACACAAGACAACAAGATGCCTGCATCCTATTGCATCTCCCTTGCATTTGGCATTCTGAAGTAGCCTATTTCTCAAACCAGGAGGTTGCATATACCCATCACGGCTTCTAGCCTATGATGGACATTTCTACCAGAAATTGGTCCAATCCCTTTTAAAGATATCTAGGCCAGTTGCCATCACCCCATCCTGCGGCAAGGAGCAAGGTAAGGGAGCAAGCGGCTGGACTGCCATATTCTGAACCGCAGCATGGCTCCAATAACAGTGGACTGGATGGAGGTAAGGCAGGGGTGGAGGTACAACGGACTCCTCATCCATTTGCTGCTCAAATCAACATCAGCAGCATCACCAGCAACATGGATATGCCAGCTGTGGTTGAGATCCAGGATTCAGGAACACACAACCCCATTTAGGGCGGCACTGAATTCTGGAAAAGACTGGCCTATTTTCCTTTAAAAGGGGATTGGACCGATTTCTGGAAGCAATGTCCATCACAGGCAGTGTTGTCATCCAGCAGGAACGCACCAGAACGGCCGTTCCTGAACCTAATCAGGGCTGGCTCCGCCCACTCGCCGCCATTCACTGCTGGCTCCGTGATGGATGCGGCGCAGAAGGCGGTGGAACCAAAATAATGGCGGTGAAACCAAAGGGACGGGCTGTGGGGCACGGCCGGGCTGCTTTGAACAGTCCCGACATGTGCCAGTCAAAGGTGAGTCCCGGTCACCGTTCCTGTTCTTGGCTCCGTTAGATCCCACCACTGATCACAGGTTACAAAGATGAAATAGCCTGAAGAATGGGATATGACCAGAGGGCTTGCATCAGGGGTGGGTGACCTTTTCGGGCAAAGGGGCCAGACATTTGGTGAGCTTGTTCAGGAGGCTCTGTCCGGTGTGCGACAAATTGGGCAGGAGGTTTTGCCTCCCAAGCTGAGCTCTGTGCAGGCTGGGTGACTGGCATGCTGGATCTGGCCCGGGGGCCATAGGTTGCCAATCCCTGGCTTTCAGGATGGTCCTTCATCCATCAGCAAGGTGCTCCTTCGGTGTTCAGGTCTCCAGCGCAACACAGCACAGCAAATTCAATGCACGCTCCATAATTGAAAGCAGATGCGTGGTTGTTGCTGCTGAAAAAGGAAACCCAGGCCATGAGGAATTTCTGTCAGCTCCTGTGCCCAGATTGGTTTCCCCCGGCCCTCCCTCCCTGCCATTCTTCTGGTCTCCTCCCTCCCTCGCCTCAGTCCTTTCCCTGCCTCCAGTGCCTCCTCTCCCTTTAATCTTCACCGCCCCCCTTCAACCACTCCCCACTTCCACCGCCCTCAAAGATCAGCTGATGCTCCTGGCTCCCACACCGCCAGTACCAGAAGGAGAGGGTTTGCTGGAGTTTCCAGCTGGGAGGAGCAGACACGTCCTCAGGCCTCCAGCTTGGCATCTCCGCCTGGGAGACAGTTATCCACGTCAGCAACCATGGCTAGGGGAGGGGACAAGACAGTCGAGCCCCGGACAATAGCGGAGGGCTTGGGGGTAGGGAGGAATCCGTCCCATCAGCAGTACCCAGTGGCCAGTTCTGGTTTCTTTATCTTTAAACTCGCTGGACAGACTCACCCCACCCCACACAAATGTTGCGAAGTTATCACACTATTGGTGACAGATTCTGTAGTAGGAGAAAATAATTCTGTGGAATCAGGCCAAAGGCCCATCTAACCCAACATCCCAGTGGCCAATCAGATGCTTCTGAGAAACAGTGGCCCGTACCATTCTGGGGGGGGATGCTCCAGGTGGTGCTAGTGGAGCAGAGGAGCAGTGCCCACTGCCACCGTACCACTGTCTCCGCCACCCTCTGCCCTCCAAGGCCCTCTTGAGGGCTGGGTAGACCACGCGCGATGTCTACTGGCCTCCGGAAGCATTCTAACACCTCCAGAGAGCAGTTAGAACCCTTTCAGAAGGCCATGGGGTGTCACGAGAGGCTGCGCAACTCCAGGTAGGTCGGGGACAGCAGTTGTGGGGTGGGGGGCAGCAGTCTGCGGTCCTGGCCCTGGGCAGAGAATGGGCCAGGTCTGCAACTGCTGAGAAGCTCACAAACAGGAGATGGAGGCAAACAGCCCTCCCCCGCTGTCACTCTTCCAGCAACTGGTTCTCAGGGATACCCTGTGCCTGAACATGGAAGTTCTATTCTGTCATCATGGCTGCGAGCTGTTGATAGACTTTTCTTCCATGACCTAATCTCCTTTCTTAATGTGACAGAAGCCAGTGGCCATCACCACATCTTGTACGAGTGAACTCCAAAACATAATTACTCATTGTGCAAAGCCTCTCATTCCTTCGTCTGACCTGAAACTCCTGGGAGTCAAATGCATCCCTGAGAATCCTTCTCGGACTGCCAGATCAGATGCATCCCTAAGAACACTGAGATTTCCAAAAAGGCCTGGAAACGACCCATGAGGGCCAAAAGGTAGAGCCCAGCATTAAGGAAATGTGGCCCTGGGGGTGGGGCGGGGGAGGTGCATGACTCAGCAGTCCTTAGGTGGTGGGTGGAGCCTAGTGGAAAAAGCCCAGCAGTGGCTCCCAATGGCCTGACAGTAAACACAGGAGAAACAAGTTCCTCTGGGGCAAAATGACCACCTTCTTCCCAACTGCTGCTGTTGCACCTTCTGTGGCCCTAAATATTCTAATGCATTGGCTTAGCTGCTCTGATGTCACATAGGGGAACAGTTGACTAGGGTCAGAGAGCTGAGTGTCCAGTGGTGGAGGACTCTTGGTCAGTATTAAAACTGGAATGAAAAGATGCACCTTGAACGTCTTCTGTTAAATCCCTTATGTCTTCTTTCCTTATCCCATGGAGTTCTAGATGCAGACAGAATAAATTGTTCTGTAGTCTTTTGGTGGCAGTCAGGGGTGCCCCAAACTGAAACTGACCCACTGCTCCCCCACCTGCAATTCTTCCACCCACCCCCACCCCATGTAAGCTTTACTCCGTGATGAGAAAAAGACACTCTACATATACTCAGAGGCACTATTTGTGACCACTAAACTGTGCCAGTCAAAGCTTCGCTTTGGATACTCTTCCACAAAACAAGAAAAAAACATGGCTTTTTTGGGGCTGCAGGGCTTAAATATTTAGCTGGTGGAACCTTCTGCATCACTTCCTCCCTTAATACTGATGTGGGGAAGGAGGTGTTTATTTAGGTCAGGGAGAGATTAAAAGCAGTGGCCCAGCCCTGCCTAGCAGGGTCAGGGTGGAGAGTGGTTGGGGCAGGTATAAATTACTTCCTATTATGTGTCTGGACCCGGCAGGCTGCCAGGTGAGAGCAACAACTGCACAGATGGGGAATTTTGCAGGCTGCAGCAGGAATATGACCATTCAGAACACTGTCTGGTCTGAGTGCACTGAAGCCAATTGGCAACAACCCCTCTTATAGAAGGACCGTCCAAAGAAAGAATCTGGTTGGGAGTCGGAAGCTGCATTAAAAACATGTCTTCCAGTGCAATCAGCATGGCACAGGAGCAGACCCCTGAACTACAATAGTCCTTATGTCTCCACAGTGGCATACGAAGAGGGTGGCTGGGGGCCTCCTTGGCCCTGGGTGCCAAACTGCAGTGGGGGTATTGGAGAGGCTGGCCAAGATATGTTGGTGGTGCGGTGACCCTGGCTACAGTCGCGATTTGGCTAGCGCTGGCTGCAGCCTTCCACAAGAGAAGCATGTTCATTGGTATGAACTTTATTGTTGTTGGTATGAACTTTATTATTACTATTTGCCTGTAAACCGCTTTGTGAACTTCGTGTTGAAAAGCGGTATATAAGTACCTGTTGGTTGATTGATTGATTGATTGATTATACACAGTTACGAAATTCTATATAAATGTACAAGTATAAGTATGCAAACTTACAAAGTTAGTACACACACACACACACACACACACACACACACACACACACACCAGGGCGCAATCCTATCCTGGAGTTAGGCCAGCAAAGTTTGGCTGGCACAAGGGCCACTGTAAAGCACATTTGGACCACTTTCAGAGTCAGGGAGGATGGCGCACGTCTGTGTGCTGGCCTCTCTGACTCCGAGAGTGGTCCAAACATATGTTACGGTGTACCTTGTGCCGGCCAAACTTTGCTAGCCTAACAGTGCCAGTCTAACTCCGTGTTAGGATTGCGCTCTCACATGCCGTTCAATAAAGAAAATGTCCACTGTCTGCACTTCTTCTCTGGTCATTAGTATTATTCATGTCATGACTATTACTAAAAATTTGGTCAAGGGGGGTGCCAAACATTTATGGGCGTCAGGTGCCCAATGACCTTGTTATGCAACTGGTCTCCAGCACCACTGTCTCGTACCACGGAACATGACAGCACTTTAATGATGGGTTCATTCATAATGTTTCTATGTCGTTTGTGGCATGGGGGGTTGGAGAAGTCCTGCTTCCCCAGGGAAGATTGGGCACAACCAGGAGAGGGCTTTCTCTTGGTCTCTGCAACAGATGGGAGAAAGGGGAGCTCAATCATCACCACTGCGGACAATCATCTTCTCCTTCTTCTGCAGACAGGCTCACTGTCCCTCTCTTCCTTCTGCCATGATTGCTGGCCACATCCTGTAAAACCCCACCTACAGCCCTGTTGAAATCTCCTAACCATGTGGCAGTGCCCGTATTTTCCCTTTGCTGTTTCCCAGCAGTGCTGTACGGGAGCTTCACAGCTTGGCTATAATTCTGCATTGCGTTGCAAAGCAAGTTGCAGCCAGAAAATGTGTCCCTCTTCAAGGGGCTCTACTTTTCCCTTGTTAGAATACATGATGCGCCCACATAAGAAGGGATCACACATGACCAGGGATCAAATCTGCCTTAATGGTCCCAGAATGTGACACCCATCAGATTTGGGGGGAGGACCAGAAAGACAGCAACCAGCAACACTGCAGTTTGAAAGAATCTGGACAGAGCAGGGTGTTGTTGTTTTTTACTGGAGTGAGTTAAAACTGGGACGCAGGCTTGAGGGGGAGGCAACCATTGCCCTTGGGAATCTGACGCAGGATTAGAAGTGATGCTGCCTGCCGGGCTGTGGGAGTCTGCTTGCTTCCACTGTGTGCTCCTTCTGTATGTGTAAATAAACAGCTATTATTACAAAGATGCCCGCGGTCTCCAGTGTGCTCTTGGCTCATCCAAAGGCCATCAGACCCCTTTGCACTACTCTGGGACTTAATACCACTTGGGCAAGTGGTGGTGTGGGACACTTATGGATACTCCCTTTTTTTCTGATCTTGACATTTCTCTCCTCTGAGATTCAAGAAGGAGATCACATTGCTCTATCCCTCTCCCTTCTCAGGTCAAATTCTGAGGTTAGTTGACCATTGAAATCCATGCCCTGAGTAGCGCTGCATTTTTATGGCTATCTCAGAGATCACAACAAATCCTTCCTTCCTTGCCTCCCCTCTATCCTTCTCCTGTTCCTTTTCTTTTCTTCCTTCCTTCCCTTCCCGTCCTAGTCAAATTCCACCATGATCACACACCCTGTCTCTCCCAACCTCTTTGTTTCAAGCCAAAACGAACCCGAAAAAACAACAACAGTGGTTTAAGCAGAAGGTGGAAACTCTGACAGCAGTCCTTCGAAAGCCGTGGATAGATAATGCTGTCCGACGAGGAGAGCCAAGTGGAACAAGAAATACTTTGGTAGATACATCATCCCAAGTGCTGAGACGAAGAGGAGGAGGGCATTCGACTGATGTAACCCTTTCCTCCACCCGTTTCTCCCCTTCACTCGCAAAGATGTGTTAAACAGGGGTTTGATCTCTGGACCTTCACTGGACTTGGCTGCTCCAAGCAGCCTGTGCTTTATATTAGGAACCGATATATGCAAGCAAGATAATGGAGAGCAAGGATTTTCTGGGAATCCATTCTTCCCCTTGGCCCCTTTATCAGATAGAATCATACAAGCCCCAACACTTCTCTCTATAAGGATTCTGCTGTACTTGCCAATGCCTGGAAAAGGGAAATTAGGCGTTCTCCTCAGATGTCTGCATTTGGAACTTCAGCTTGATCTTGAAGTTCTATTCAATGCAAGGCCACTTCAGAAGCTTCAGAGAACAATGAACTAAACTTGGATGGTAGACTCAGGGCACGCTCCCAACCAACTTCCCAGTACTGACATAGCAGTGCCAATGGGGTATCCACTGCATCCTGCAGTTGGGGGACAGTCACGGAGGCCTCCTCAAGGAAAGGGATGCTTGTTCTCTTACCTCAGAACTGCATTGTCTTTACCCTGGTGCTAGGGAGTTGGTTAGGATGGTGCCCTGAAGAAGGGCTGGCTCAACTTTCTCTCCTCTCCCGTGTTCGCTGCTATTTCTGCAGGTTGTAAAAATGGGGGAAGAGGGCAGCGGCGTCACTCAGCCGGTACGCTGGGTGGGACTTAGCTTTGAGCGGCAGTCCGCCTGTTGCGTCACGCTGCGTTCCGCCACTTTCCCACCCACGGGGGCGGGCAGGAAAGCGGCGGAACGCGGCATGACGCAACGGGCGGACTGCCGCTGAAAGATAAGTCCCGCCCAGCGTACCAGCTGAATGACACCGCTGGAAGAGGGTTACCATTTGGGGTGTGTGTGGAACAAAGCAATGTGATGAAAATGGTTTCTGGTGGGGAGGTGATAAAAAGCTTGGGATCCACCAGTGGGTCGCGAGCCAATTTCAGGTGGGTTGCAAAGCACCCATAGCAGCCATATTGAAAATATGGGAAGATGAGATGCTGGAAAGGAGGAGGGCTGTGTGGTTGTTTTGCTTGTATCAAGGTTGTAAAACAGGCTTCCCCCCTTCTTTCTGATTCACTTTGCTCTTGGAAAATGGCTGAAAAATAATCCAACCGATTGCTGCGTTCTCTGGAAAGCACAATGATGGCACTTCAGGTCATGGTGTCACTTCCGGTGGGCCCCAGCTAGATTATCATTCTAAAAAGTGGGTCCCAGTGCTAAAACACTTGAGAAGCACTGATATAGAGAGTTGTAACTCTAATGGGGAGTGGCCAATGGCCCAGTAGGTAAAGGGAGCCACCAGTCAAAAAAATTGGGAACCACTGACTTAGATCAATGCATACAGGATTACCCTTCCCGGCTAGAGGACAGCTAGCCCTGGAAACCAGTCAAGTGATTTTAAATAGGTACAACAGAAAAGCCCAATTGGTCAGCACAACTCCCTCCTTCCTTGCAAATTTCCCTGGGCAAAAATACCTTACCTTGAGGAAACAGAGGAACAAGTACTGCAACAGGCAGACCAAATTCAGCAAGGTCTGAGGCCCTAGACCTTGGCACATGGCTATGATATCATCCTAAAGTCCACTGGTTTAATATCAAAATATTTACTATCAAAATGGATTTGATATCAAAATACTAACCAGCATGAGCTAGCAAAGACTTTCAGTTCCCAAACAGAAGTCAAATATTAAGTGCTATCCCCTGTGTGTTGTGTTTGTTGTTGTTGTTGCTGCTGCTCCTCCTACTCCTATCAAAATAATAGTATGACAATACTAATAACAATAACGAAGATATCAAAAACTGAATGTCAGGTGTCATATAGGTCATCAGGTAGCCAGGACACCTGTGCTGAAGCTAAGCATGCCTAGGTCTTGTTAGTGTCTGGTCAGGAGCTTACGGGTGTACTAGCTGTACTAACCTGCTCCTGAACAGCCAGGCTGCTTGGCCTTAACCGTATCCAGTGCAAGTTAGGTGCAGGTTGGAGGTCAACTTGGGACAGGGGGATATTATCCCGTGTCAAACCCCAGCCTGCCTTGTAGGAAAGTAGACCATCTAAAGATACTTGGGCCAGGAGTGGGGGTTAGGATGCAGCCTGTATTGGGGCCATCAATCCTATTCCTTCCTAAGCCAATTCACCTACTGTTCAAACACGTCCCCTCCCCACCCCAGAACACCCTCAAACACGTCCCCTCCCCACCCCAGGACACCCTCCGGCCACCCTCTCCCACTCCTTCCCTCCACCCTTTCTCACCCCCTGCACTGACCAGTGTTGCACTCACTTGCGCCAGTATCTTTCCCAGATTTGTCCACCGGGTTTCCAGGTACTGCAGCAGCCATGACTACAGGGGCGGGGAGGTGGGGTTGCAATGGTCTATCGGGATTCCATCCATCTCACTAGATATTCTGTTCAGCAGTCCACCGGGTTTGAGTGACTTCGTGTTGTGTTGGAGGGGCGAGACAGAATAGGGATTCTGTTGGTGTACTGCCCGCCTTGCTGCCCAGCAGTCTCCCTGCCTGAGCTGACAGAGCTGGTCTCGAGCATGGTGTTGGAGTCCCCCCGCCTTTTGGTGTTGGGAGACTTCAATGTCCATGCCGAGGCCCTGGGAACAGCTGCGGCTCAGGACTTCATGGCCTCCATGGCAACCATGGGTCTGTCTCAAAGAATATCTGCCCCAACACATGATGCGGGACACACACTGGACCTGGTGTTTACTGCTGGGCAGGTTAATGGGGATCTGGAGGTGGAGGAGATTAAGATCACTCCTTTGTCATGGACAGATCACTTTCTGGTGGGATTTAGGCTTGTTGCAGCCTCCTACCTCTGCAATGGCGGGGGATCGCACTCTATGATCCGCCCTCGGAGGCTGATGGATCCAAATGGATTCCTGAGGGCTCTGGGGGATTTTCCTGTTGCCAGAGTTGGAGACCCACCCGGTGCCCTGGTCGACCTCTGGAATACGGAGATGTCCAGGGCCCTGGATGAGATCGCTCCTGAGCGTCTCCTGCCCAGTCGCAGAATCAGAGCGGCTCCTTGGTTCTCTGAGGAGCTGCAAATGATGAAGCGGCAGGGAAGGCGTCTAGAGCATCAGTGGCGAAAGACTTGTGCCGAATCTGACCGTACCCGGGCTAGGGCCCAGTTAAGATCGTATTCTAGGGCGGTGGTGGCAGCTAAGGGGGCTCACTTCTCTGCCACCATCGCATCTGCAGAGAACCGTCCAGCTGGGCTTTTCCGTGTGGTCCGTAGCCTTCTACATCTGCTCCCCCTACTGGAGGGGAGGATCACACGGAGGCTCGCTGTGACGAGTTCGCGAAACACTTTGCAGTGAAGGTCGATCAGATTCGGCATGACTTGGACGCTGCTGTGGGCATTTCTAGTGATGTCCCTGGGGAACCTGTCTACCCTACAATTTGGGATTCTTTTCAGCTTGTAGAACCTGAGGATGTGGACAGGATTCTCTGGAGTGTGAGACCTGCTGCTTGCCCGCTCGATCCTTGCCCAGCATGGCTAATTAGAGCTGCCCAGGGAGGGCTGGCTGAGTGGACAGGGAGGGTGGTGAATTCATCTCTGAGGGAGGGGGTGCTGCTGCCTGCTTTGAAGCAGGTGATAGTTCGCCCCCTCCTGAAGAAACCCTCCCTGGATCCCACTAATTTAAACAACTTTTGGCCAGTCTCTAATATCCCATTTCTGGGCAAGGTGATTGAGCGGGTGGTGGCGTCACAGCTGCAGAGGGTTCTGGAGGAAATGGATTATCTGGACCCATTCCAATCTGGCTTCAGGCTGGGGTTCGGGACAGAGACTGCCTTGGTCGCCTTGGTGGATGACCTACGCCGGGGAATGGACAGGGGGAGTGTGTCCCTGTTAGTCCTGCTGGACCTCTCAGCGGCTTTCGACGCCATCGACCATGGTGTCCTTCTGGGTTGGCTGGCTGGGTTGGGGCTTAGAGGCACTGTTCTACAGTGGTTCCGCTCCTTCCTGGCTGACAGATCCCAGAAGGTGGTGCTGGGGGATGCTTGTTTGGCACCCCGACCTCTTATGTTTGGGGTGCCGCAAGGGTCTATCTTGTCCCCCATGCTATTTAACATCTACATGAAGCCGCTGGGAGAGGTCATCCGGGGGCTTGGGGTGGGGTGCCATCAATATGCTGATGACACCCAACTTTATCTCTCCTTTCCTCCTGATTCTGAGGAGGCAGTTGAGGTCTTGAATCGTTGTCTGGAGGCAGTTGGGGGCTGGATGTGGGCGAACAAGCTGAAATTAAATCCGGATAAGACAGAGGTGCTCTTGGTCCGGAAATCCACAGCTCGGGTATTGGACTATCGCCCTGCTCTGAATGGGGTCACACTCCCTCTGGAGGAGCAGGTCCGCAGCTTGGGGGTTCTCCTGGATTCACAGCTGCACCTGGATTCTCAGGTGTCGGCAGTGGCCAGGGGAGCCTTTGCTCAGCTTCAGCTGATCTGCCAGCTGCAACCGTACCTGAGCTGTGCGGACCTGGCCACAGTGACCCACGCCCTAGTGACATCTAGGTTAGATTATTGCAATGCGCTCTACGTGGGGCTGCCTTTGAAGACGGTCCGGAAATTACAACTAGTACAGAACGCGGCTGCTCGGGTGGTTGCTGGGGCACATCAGTTTGACTCTATCGAGCCATTGCTTCGGCGACTACACTGGCTGCCAGTTCTGTTCCGGGCCAAATTCAAAGTGCTGGTTTTGTCCTTTAAAGCCCTTTACGGCTCGGGCCCAGGGTATTTGAGGGACCGCCTCCTCCCATATAATCCTACCTGTGCTCTGAGGTCATCCGGGGGGGGGCTTTTGACTGTGCCGCCACCAGAAGAGGTGAGAGGGGTGGCGGCCAGGAATTGGGCCTTCTCGGTGGTGGCACCCCAACTTTGGAATACCCTCCCCTTAGAATTGAGAACTGCTCCCTCTTCGGCGGTATTTCGGCGGGGGCTGAAGACCTTTTTATTTCAACAGGCCTTTAGTTGCTGACAGGCTGGCTGGTCTTTGTATTCTTTTATATTTCTGTAGATCCATGGGATGACTGTTATACTTTTATATTGTATTTTTATATTGTTTTTAAATACTGTTTTTAATTATGATATATTTTTAACTTTGATTTTGTAATGCCGCCTTGAGTGCCTTCGGGCAGAAAGGCGGGGTAAAAATTTAATAATAATAATAATAATAATAATAATAATAATAATAATAATAATA